>JZKD02S2013710.1:123678-138087 GCA_000966675.3 Picea glauca
CCAAATGTGTGAATTTTCCTACTGTTTATGAGTATTTCGTTGTTGTCTTAAATTTCAGATTGTTTAGTTATTTTTTCTTCAACTCATAGTCTAGTATATGCAAGTTGTCATATTTATATATTGGTGAATATCTATASGAGGATGAAACCTATTATTAACTAAGTGTTGTGACTAATATTTTTAACATGGTATCAAAGCTAGGGCTCTGACGTTTAGTGGGAAGCTTTGGCACTTGACAACAAGTGATTTGCTGGGGCATTTTCTTGGAAGAAGGGAAGGGAAAAGAGGTTATTTGTCAGGTAGACAAAGATGACTTCCAACATCAGGTTTGAAGATAGGTTGGAGGGGATCTCCAACTACCTGCACTGAAAGGTTAGAATCACAAGTGTTCTCAAGGAGAACAAGTTATGGTTGTTTGCGAACATCGTCATGCCAGTACTTGCATCAGATCCCATAGATTTGGGCGTCTATGAAGTGAAGGAATCCAGGGACTCAGAGAATCAACTTGGACGGAGTTAGAGACCACCTTATTCCACACTTGGATGAGAAGAAGACAACCAAAGAGATGTGGGATGCACTAAAACATTTGTACGAGGCAAAGAACGAGAAATGGAAAATGGCTCTTCGGGACAAGCTCCATAGTGTTAGGATGGCCAAGGGAGACAGTGTGGCCACCTACCTCACCCGAGTTGCACAGGTGAAGGAAGAATTGGAATCTATTGGAGAATTTATTCCTGATTCAGAGTTGGTGTGGATAGCCCTTAAAGGATTCACCGAGGAGTGGGAGGTTTTCTTGAAGTGCAAGATGGGGAGAGAGAATCTCCCTCACTGAAGTAGATTGTGGGGTGACTTTACGCATGAGGAGATATAGCAAGGGTCTTAGGAAAAGGCAGTGTATGGTGCAGACAACAAGAACATTGATCTTGTGGGAAAGAGAAATGAGAAGAAGAAGGGCATGAGAAAGGTGAGATGCTTTGCATGTACAAGACTGGCCACTGCGATAGTCAGTTTCTGAACAACAACAAGAAGAATTTGTAACCATAGGTGTCAACATTAGCAGAGATTGTAGAGTTTGTTGAGAGATATGAGAGGGACTTCTCTCTCATGACTGGTCCCGTGGGCAGTGGGTGCCTAGTATTCGAGGACATTGAGTTGTGGTTCATGGACAATGGAGCTTCTCATTACATGACAGGGATGAAGTTAGTTTTCCTTAGTCTTACTGTTACACCTCAAAATTACTTACTTCGATAGTGTCGCAAGTGTCACAAGTGTCGTCATTACAAGTGTTGTAAGTGTCACATCTTGTCCAAGTGTCACATCTTGACTACAAATGTTGCAAGTGTCAAAAACATCATACTGCCATCTTGCCCATGTTGTGCCTCTAACGACATCACAAAGACACTTAAGACACCCCAAAGACTAGTTTTGAAGAAGAGAAGTCACTTGACAGGGAGTACAAACCTTTTGACATCGAAAGAACCACTAAAAAATGAATTTTGGAGAGGAGCGCTCCCCTACCCACTGTCAGGGAGTGCTGGTGCTCCATGGGCCTCTTTGGGGGAGTGTTTGAGTGCCCTGAGCACCCTTTTGGGGGAGCGCTACCCTTTTCTGAGAAAATTTTGGGTTTGTTTAGGCAAATAAGGGAAGAATCCCTCAATTCCTGTAGTTAGTTGGATTCAAATAGATGGTCAAGGCAAGATCTTGTTGGTTGTGGAGCCTGATTATCTTCCTGATTTAGAGTTCTTTTACTTTCAGCCGTGTTTATACCCCATGAAGTATTTACACCCCAGAAGTATGTACACTCTTCCACGTGGGGGAGTGCAGAAGGGGGGTACCCCCTCTGCGGGGTTCGGGGGGGCTATTCCCCCCGACTGGGGGGTTTGGGGGCAAGCGGGCCCCTGAAGGAAAAATTGCCTTGTAAATGTATATTGTAATTTCATTGTAAATCTGGACTGTTCATTATAAGGTCGCAGATCTAACAATAGAGATTATGATAGGGTTTTTTGCCCTAGAAGGCAACTCTCTTTTATAAGGGAAATGTATTGCGGCTATAGTTGATGGCGAATATTGTATTCTAAGATAGGAGACTATGAGAGAAAGAAGAGGAAGTTACAACAGGTTTGTTGTAGGTTGTGTTGTTCTAGAGTCTGTACTTAAGGCTTAGAAGTACAATGTCTAGGCATCCGAAAATGGGTAAAGGGTAGGGAAGAGAGAGACGTCAACCTTTGGCAAGGGAAACTAGGGAAGATTTATGCATTGGCGTTGTCTAGCTTCCAACTGTTCCTAGATGTCAATATCCTGTTCAATCGCTGCCCATGAACGTTCGAGTTCAACCCGGGTAGTGGTTGTTTTAAGAATGGTATCGAGAAGGTTTAAGGCAAGGTGCGTTTGATTTGATAATCCGAGCTCAATGTTGGGCTGTGTTGGTACAGGGACAGTCATGGAGGAACAATAAAATAAGGAAACCTCAAAGGGAGAATTTAAGTGTTGTCTCAAATTTGGTCGTGTAAAGAGAGTTTACGGTTTCAGAAACAAAAACGAGGTGCAAATCAAAGGCTCTTTCCCGTAACTGGGTTATATCTTAATAAAATTATATGAGGTGGGGGAAAACATTTAGCTATCTATCAAGTAAGGCTCCTATCAAGGGAGAATCTCACGTATAAACAGAGGAAGACAAATGTAAGGAGAATACCCCGATGAAGCATAAAATATATATAGAATTTTGAAAGTGTTGACAGGTCTTACACCTGCTGATAGCTGGTACAGAGGAAAAACAGTAAACAATTATAGAAAACCAAAGTTCATTCGCTATAGTAGAGGTTGTACTAAATTATAGCGAAACATTTATCAGATAAGAATATGAAATGAAACGAAATATGAGATACAAGAAAACAAACTCATAACAGAGTCGTGACAGAATTGAGAATCTTTAGATTTGCTTTGTATTAAATCTCAAAGTGTAAAAAATCTGTTACAATCGACACAAAAAGGTCCAGCCTTTTTTCTTTCTTTCTATGGTATATTTATACAGTTTTACAATAAGATAGAATCTCAATCGTTACAAAAATTTCGGTTATGATAGGGAGGAGAGAAATAGCTCCATTTCTTCTTCTCTGTCTTCACTTGCTGCCAGAAGTTTGTCCTCGCGCGTGCTCGGTACAGGTGACACATCTTTCAACCAGCCGAGATATCAGCCTTGACGATTCTCCTTGACAGTTGGCTTCAAAAGAGTAACAGTCTCGGGCTAATTGCGGCAGCCTGTCTTCCATCTGTTTGTCTATGATGTCGATAGCGCATAATTGCGCGCTTGGTTTAATCATACATTTGTCTATTTGGACTATGTCCGCCATAGTCACTTGGGAGATCTCGGCCGAATCTCTTTCCTCTTTTTCCTTTAAATCAAGCGAGATTTTTGCCATACTCATTTGAATCAATGCCTCGGCATTACCTCCACTATCAATGCCTAGCAGATTGCCATCTATAGAACTAAAGGCCTCTTCTAAGGAATTCGTTACCCTTTTGGCTTGCAGCTTGCCTTCCGCGATGCTATGCTCCCATTCTTTTAATAGAATGTTTCCTCTGGTCTACTCCAAAATGGTGAACCTGGGAGTACTTCCCGAATCCCTGTTGTTTGTGGCTATCACATCCTCTTGGAAGGCGACCCGTGCTGCTCCAGCTTCCCTTTCTCTAGTAGTTAAATTCTCCAAAACTTGATTAACCTGCAAGCAATTGTCCCGAATTACCTCTACCTTGCCTAATAAATTTCGTTGGGCCGCAGAGACTCTGCTCCGAATCTCCATCACTTGGGAATGAAACATCCCAATATTTATTACTTTACTTTCGACAATTTCCACCCTAGCCTGCAGCTGTTCGATCAAATCTTTTTGCTGGCTCGCTTGCATCTGACCATCCCGAACCACCAGCTGTGCTTGTTCGAGCTTAGTCTTGAGCAACTCTATCTCATTTTTATCGGTCGACCTGGCCTTCTCTATTCCTACACTTGCCTAGTCTTTGGCAGCCTCTGCTACTGTGGCTAGTCTGGATTCCAGGGTCTTGATGAGGCGATTCTTTCATTTCAACTGGTTTTTCAAGACCCCGACTGAAAATTGGTTCGTTGTGGCATATGCCCCTAATGTCCAAGCTATTTTCGTGGTGAACTGTTCATTCTTCTTGTCTTTCCCATCAGTTATAACTTTGTATTTCTTGGCTGTTAACTCACCTTCCTGATAGAATTCCCTCTTTACCACTGCCTTTCTCTTCTTATCGAAGAAGAACTCATTCAGAGGGAGCTCTTCTACCCTTATAAGCCTCAACTCTTCATTGAAGATCCACCCTGCGTCAATATTTCCCTGAGTTGACAGCAAGGGAGTAACTGATGTGATATGTTCTCCGATCTGCTTTGCTGATTTTCCCGGAGTAGTAACCGGAGTCTACTTCTTCGGTGGGTCGGGAGTCTTTATCTCTGCTTTCGAACTCTTAGTTTGCTCTCCCTCGTCCTGGTGTTTTTCTTGATCGGGAGTCGCATCCTTAGAGTCTTCGGCATCTTTTTGTTTCACCTCCGCCGTACTTGGACTCTCACCCCACAACACTGCGGGAAGACAACTGCGTCGATGTTCTTGGAACTTTAGAACATCGGCTCTCTCCTCGGGTGCCAAGTTTTGTATCCGAGCTAGAATCTCAGCATAGGACCTTGCGCCTCGGAAAATGTCATCCAAGGGTGAATTCTCGTGCTCAAATCTCTTGAGCCCACAACTGGCCAAATGATTGCTCACAACCCTTTGCGGATCATGCTTCTTGTATTCAATGAGGACCAAATTTAGGTCTTCTAGGGCTGCTGCCTCAGCTTTGGGATTCCCGAAATCTAATAAAGAATATGAATTTAAATGAACAGGAAAAGGTGGCCATACCTTCTTTGAGTATCCCTTAAGCTCCTTGCTTATACCACCGATTACTGTTTGTTTAGCAACCTCACGACAAGCCAACTTGTTGGGAATGAACAATGGCAATGCATGCGGGGGAACAGAAGCCCCGAAAACTCTGAGATATGAAAATTCGGCTTCTACATACCAGTCGACTATGCTGCTCAGATTTGTCACTATACTGTCCGAGATCCTGGGTGGCGGGTGACCGAAAATAGTGACATGCAGAGGCACCATCACCTAGTTGAAGATTTCATATACGAAATTTGCCACTTTGTTTTCCCACAATTTCGCATGATAAACGTGGATAGGCTCGTCTTCTACTGGGGTCCAACTCCAGCTCATTAAGAGAAATGGTGTTAAAAAACACACAGCGTCCATAATGTATGCAGACATGACATTCTCCTTGGTAGGATCCTGTATTCCCATCACATTAATTTCGATCTACTCCCATCCATATAAATCTGATATTTTATTTTTATTCCTTATGATTTTAATAGGTAAAAAGGAAATTCAACTGGTGTGGGGAAGCAGAGTTCGTATAGCCTTAGGGTCTGCTAGGGAATTGGAATATCTCCACTACAATGTAAATCCCCGCGTAATACACAGAAACATCAAATCAACGAACATATTAGTGGACGATTATCTGACTGCGAAGGTTGCACATTTTGATCTTGCCAAAATATTACATGGCGGAACAAACGGAGGCGACAACCAAGTGATCTCAACTCAAATCGCTGGGACTCTGTTAATCATTTATACCGATCAACAATTCTATTGGCATATCTATCATTGAATATATTCAAAGCATATAGTTTGTGCAGGGCTACTTGGATCCAGAATACTTGAGTACAGGGCAGCTCAGCCTGAATAGCGACGTCTATAGCTTTGGCATTTTATTGCTGGAGCTCATCACAGTGCGCCCCGCCAGGGACACGACTGGAGGACTGCTAGTTATCGTGGTGAAGACGTCTCTGGAGACGTGGGGAATAAGTGTGTTGAAAGAGGAGTTAATGGATCCTTTATTAAAGGACTCTCTCCTCATAGGCTTTGAGCGCTTCTTAAACTTGGCCATCCCAACGACCATCCATGAGTGATGCGGTGAAAGAACTAGAAGCCATTCTGGCCGCTACAGAGACGGGTAGCTTGGCTCACTCTCCATCAAACTATTCTAATGATATTGAAAATGGCAATTGAGAGTGGATAAAGAAATTTTAAATCATTTATTTAAAATATTAGATATATTAAAATTAAAAGTTATATTAAGTAGGGCTTGGCAAAGCATTGTAGGACTTTGTTGACATGGTCATCAATTCGTTACAAATAAGTATTTTGATTGAATTTGATTTTTTTATTTCATAATTTGTTTAAATTATAATAAATTGGAACATACTTAATTAATATAGAGTTTAGAGAAAACTCAAATTCAAAATTACTACATGAAGACACATCAAACCCCAACTCAGATTTAATAAACACAAACATTGAAATTGATGCAACCTTGAGGTTTCTAAGAACCCTTATACAAGATCTAAGAAATACCAAGATCCCTTACAGTTGTCACTAGCCACATCCCTAAACATTACTGTTATTTCTATTGTAAATGCTTAAGGCTAGTTCTCACATATTTCTAATTATAACGCCAAAATGTTTAAATATTTTAGGACGGGTCTAGATAAAAACCAAGTTAGAGACCTCAACATTTCAAAGCAAGACTTGATGAAAATAGTTTGAACACGATAAAGATGAGAAGAATTACTAGAAGGTTCTTTGTCTAGAATGTTCAAGGGAGATATATAGTACTATATAAAGAAGTGTAAGCAATGTATTGAAGCATAGTGAAGAATATTGTGAATCTATCAAGCGCTGTTTGAGGGGTGTTATCCTCTCATAAGGATTAATATATGGTGTTACCCTACCTCAAGGGGTTTCTCTCTATTTCTTATGTTGATTATTTCATGTAAATGATTTGGTTTCTTATTGAAGTGAATGATTTATCTTCTAGATTTTATTCATATATTAATAACATAATAGTCCCATGATTATAATCCAAATGGGTGGTGTTGATGTTGTATTAGGAGTCCAATGGTTACAATCATTGGGAACGATGGATCTTAATTTTCAAGAACTTTTCATGAGATTCTCCTCAAAAGGAAAGGAGATTGAACTCATAGGTATCCAAGGGAAGCATTCTAAAGTGATAAGCTCTAACATCATGACCAAATTACTCAAAAAGTGACATCATGGTGTACATGCACAATTCTTTTCACTATATGTTCAAACATCTAGACCTTCTGTTCCAGTGGATCTCCAAAAAGTTATCGACAATCATTCCAAGGTATTTGAAGATATTCCTAAGGACATTCCACCTGTTCAAGATCGTGACCATGCTATTCATTTGCAACCATGAAGTGTACCACCTAACATTAGGCCTTACAGGTACCCATATGCATAAAATAGTGAGATTGAGTGTATGATTCAAGAAATGTTAGAGGCTTGCCTTATTCATCTTAGCCAAAGTGATTTCTCTTCACCAATGGTGATGGTTACAAAAAGGATGGTTCATGGTGTATGTGTCTAGATTATAAACAACTCAACAAAATGACCATTAGAGATAAGTTTCATATTCCTATCATTGATGAATTATTAGATGAATTGCAAGGAACACTTTTTTTACTAAGTTGGATCTCCGCTTTGGATATCATCAAATAAGAATGAGTCAAGAAGACATTCCCAAAATAGCCTTTAGAACACATGAAGGTCATTATGAGTTTTTGGCGATGCCTTTTGGCTTTCCTAATGCACCTTCAATATTTCAAATCTCGATGAATTATATTTTCAAACCCTTACTTAGAAACTTTGTGTTAGTATTTTTAGATGATATACTAATCTACACCAAATCATGGGAGTACACCATATTGACATGGTGTTAAAACTATTGGAAGAGAAACAACTATATGCAAATCCTTCTAAGCGTTCCTATGGGATTCAAGAAGTGGAATATTTGGGTCATATTGTATCTCACGAAGGTGTCAAAGTGAACCCTAACAAAATTAAAGCTACGTTGGAATGGCCAATTCCAAAACCTTGAAAAATCTTAGAGGATTCTTAGGATTGATAATATATTACCGCAAGTTTGTGAAGAATTATGGTCAAATAGCAGCACCTCTAACAATGCTATTAAAAAAAGAGGCATTTTCATGGACTCAAAAAGAAACCAAAGATTTTGAAAATATTAAAGAGGCTATGTGTACAAATCATGTCGCGGTCATTCCTGACTTCACAAAAAACTTTATTGTGGAATGTGATGTCTCAAGACATGGCATTGGTACAATTTTAATGAAAGGAGGAAGTCCCCTTGCCTTTGAAAGTAGCTAGCTTAAAGGAAATAACTTACTCAATCCCATTTTTTAAAAGGAAATGTTGGCCATATTACATGAAGTTAAGAAATGGCACCCTTACCTAATAGGAAGACAATTCAAGGTAAAAATAAATCAGGATAGTTTGAAATACTTGTTGGAAAAACGATTATCTTCAAAAGAGAAACAAAAATGGTTTACAAAAATGCTAGGTTATGAATTTGAAATTATCTACAAAAAAGGAAAGCAAAATATAGTGGTAGATGCACTTTTAAAGAAAAAAGAGGACATAGAGGGTTTACTATGTGTTATTTCCATTCCACAATATGATTTGGTTGAAGAAGAAAGGATAGAATGAAAGTGTTGATGGGTCCAAATGGACTGTCAATCAGGTAAGGGAAAATGACCTATGGTGAGTCCCAATTAAACCCACTCTCATTTGGGATGAAAAATTTCGACAGTATGTGGGTCTGGTTGCCACTAAGAATTAAAAGAGAGAGAGGAAAGAAAAGTACTTATTTATTGACAAAGATGTCTTCAAACAAGAAATTGACCACAACTTACTCAATTTCCCTTGTCGAAGATTTCTCCTCGACCCACTTGCTAACATAATTAGTACATACCAAGATGTATCTCTTTCCATGTGACATAAGATCAATAGGTCCTACAAAGTCCAGAGCCCATTTCTCGAAAGGTTCAATGAGAACCTATGGCTGTAGGGGCATCTCATCAGTTGTTGTTGGTCATCTCATTTGTTGAAAACTATCGCAACTTCTCACATATTTTTTGGCATCCCTAAACAGTGTTGGACAATAGTATATGAGACAAAGGATCTTATAAGTTGTTCATTTATCTACAAAATTTCCACCACGTGGTTCATCATGACATGCTTTTAAAATATCAAAGAACTCATCTTCCCTAACACATCCATGTATTATCAAATCAACTCCAGTATATAAAAGATCTTCCTTGATACAGGTGTTGGGTATGTGTTATATTCTTTGCACGAGTAGTAGTGTCTGAGCGCCTGCGCCGGGCGCGCATGGGGGTTAGAGGGGGGGTACAGGGGGGTTCGGGGGCAGCGCCCCCGAAAAAATTTGTTTTGGGCCGACATATTTTCGCTGGTTTCCGGTTGACATATTTTCGCCGGGCCGACATATTTTCGGGATGACATATTTCCGGGACCACATGATATTAGGTGGTTTTTCGGCACATGGTTTTTTGCCGATGGTTTTATATTTCTGGTTAAGGAATTAGGGTTTTGGACTAATCCAGGTCATTGGGTTAGGGTTTTGGATGCCGCTGGCTCCTATATGTATATTGTATTGTAAACAGTGTAAAGCAATGTATCAATATAATATATGATGGTTTTCCCGGTTTGGGTTTCCAGGTGAAAAATCTCTGTGTAATGTTCGTATTTGCCATTGTATCTTTTCTGTTCTTTTCTAAATATCAGTTTGCAGTAGATATTGTACAAGGTTAGAATTTACAATAGGAATATTTAGCACTTTGTTTAATAACCTTCTTCTTTTCTCATGATGAAAAGTTCTCTGGTAATTTTATTGTGGTTAAATAATTAACTGCATCTACAAACCATGGGGATTTAATAGAGCTAGAAAATAAATTCTCATCGAGAAAAGAATATGCTACTGGAGCACTCTCACCAAGATTATTAAGGCATGAAAGAAACACTTACACCTGATTATCCTTTCCAGGTCGATCTATGACAATAATATTGAATTCCTACAACAATAGCAACCATCTTGTTATTCTACCATTTGTAATAGGTTTATTCCTTGAGTATCTAATGTTAGAATGGCCTTTGTGGAAGAAGACTTTGTATCCAGTAATGTAATGTCAAAATTTATTTATGGCATGGACAATTGCCGACATTTCCTTTTCAATAACAATATAATTGAGCTCAACTGGAGTTAAAGTTTTGTTGATAAAATAGATAACATAGGTTAGAAGGTTTCCCTTTTGACCTATTACTACTCCCACTGTTGTATCAAATCCATATGTGGAAATGTGAAATGGTAAGCTCCATTTTGGTCCCATCAATATTGATGTTGATAATAGATTTTCTTTCAGAGTTTGGAAAGTAGGTTGGTAGCTAGTATCCCAACAAAAAGTAATTTAAACAAAGGCAGGGCTATTTTAATAATTTTTTCTATGAATCTAAGATAATAGCCTGCATAGCCTAGAAAACTTCTAACATCTTTTAGATTTGATGGAATTGGAAATTTGAGAATGATATTTATCTTGGATGGATCTACCGTAAGTCCTATAGGAGACAGATGATGTCCAAGCACAATCCCTTCATTTTGCATCATAAATTTTTTTGCATCACTAAGTGCTAGATTTGTTTCCAGGCATCTTATTAGAACTTTTTCTAGATTATTTAAAGCATTTTCAAAATGATCTCCATATACTGGAAAGTCATCCATGTACACTTCTACACATTCATGTATTAAATAAGAAAAAATGACCAAGACTTCCCTTTGAAAGGTAGCCGGTGAATTACATAACCCAAAGGGTAGGAATTTATATGCATATGTCCCTGTTGTGAGAAATCTTACCTTGCAGACAGGCTAAGCTCCCTTTTGGACCAAGACCCCTATATTTGGTCCAAAGACAAAAGTGAAAAAGTGGTTTCTACTTTTCTTATAGATCTAACTCAATCAATCAAGCAAGAGAGAAGAAGAATGTGACGCACCTTGTTGCGATGTTTGTCCTCACTGCTCCAATCCTTCGGATTGATCTCCAAGCTTCTCAATGCGAATGAAACCCTGAAAATACTAGCAAAGAAATTCTTCTTCCTACTGTAGATGATTATATAAAGAAAATCTATCTATGAAGACTGAAATGACAATAGACAAGCAAATGTAGAACACATGAACTTGAAGGGAATCATCCAAGTTTACATTAAATGGAAATCCAAATAAGGCATTTACAAAGCATGCTTGACGGTGCATTATATTCACCAACCTCTCCTCGTCCAACCCCTTGCATGAATTTTGAAATCAAAATGTTGATGCTTCTCCCAAGATCAAAGGTTTGATATTTGAATCATTCCCGCCTTCACCTTGGAAATGCCTTCAATATATAGGCTTGAGAGGCTTAACCATCATGAGAAAATGAGGGAAATGGTTGAGGATATGGATCCTTAAGGTTGGGATTTGATCCTAAGATGAATCCATAGTATATGAGTCGAGACTCGACCATAACCAACCTCATCCCAAGAGAGTTGGCCCTTAGGAAAAGGTGGAGGATCCCACATTTTCCTCCAACAAGACTGGAACCCCCCTTAAGTGAGAGACAGAGTGCCACTGGTGCCCCCTTAACATGGTAGGGGGAGCACCGAAATTCCCCCAATATGGGTAGGGGAGAACCACCCTTCTAAAATGCCCCAAAATGGTTAATTTTTACAAGAAAAAGGTATGTTTCGATTGTAAGATGATAGGGCTTCTTCTTCCAATATCAATTAGGGATTGTGGCAAATATTTTCATGGTGTCAAGGGGTTGTGACACTTAGAAAAGTGAATATGACACTTGGTAAGGTGCATACTACACTCGAGACAATGCATATGACACTTAACAAGGTGCATACATCATTTTGTGACACTTGTGACACTTAGGGTGTGAAACTCAAGTGTGCCATTTTGGTGTGTAACAGTCCCCCAAGGACAAGTGAATTTTGTCTTATCCTAGTCCTCCAAGGATATTTTGATCTGATTATAGCCATTGAACCCATCAAAGAAAGAAAAGTATTTCTTTCCTAACAATGTGTCCAAGAATTGATCGATGAAGGGAAGAGGAAAGTAATCTTTCAACGTTCCTTTGTTCAGTTCTCTATAGTCCACACAGATTTTTCATTTTCCATTCTTTTTGGGAACTACAACCAAGCGGGAAACCAATTGAATATCCAAGATAGGATAGATAAAGTCTACTTTCAACTCATGATTTTTGGGATAAAATCATTCACCTAGAGCTCGATCCAACAATGATAGGAGGTCGATAGAGTCTGTCATCATTTCAAAGAGGGTTTTCAGGCTCATCAGTTATGTTTTATTATGTATAAATATTCAAAAATATGAGGCATTATGAGGCATTTGGGGAGTTGAATTGGAGAACTTTTGAACCACTGTATAACTCATTCTATGCTTAATACTAATATATGATGTCCTCTATTTAATCTTCTTTATTTGTGCATAAGCCAAAGTTTGGAGGGCCCCCTTGCTATGGTTTGTGTCACAACTGTATATCTTTGTACAAAGGTTTTGATTTTCTTATTCTCCATTTGTTGGTATCCTACCAAAGAGGATGGGATTATACCAAAGAGGATGGCGAAATTGAAGATGGGATCCTACCAAAGAGTATGTCTTGAAGAGTTCCATTTGGGATGTAGTTGTAAATTTTAAACGAGCATATGTTCTCCTCTATCAATGCAGAAGCCTATGAGGTCCAATAGGTTGTTATGGAAAAGTCAAGACAATAGCTTAACCTCTATTTTGAATTGGGCCTCACATGAGCGACCCTTGTTGGGACCTTTTGATAGCCATCATTTTCCATGATCTAACATTTCCTTGTACACCTACAAATTCATTTCAGTGATTCATAGAACCTATTTCTCCACACGAGTATTGTTTGAAGTTCAATTGGAATATCAAATGCTTAGATTAAATCTCATAATAATCCTCTATGTAATTCAAATGTGTATTATTTAGTAATATATTGTGCCACCATATCTTCTTGACCAGATGATATTTATCTTAGAGAAATCATTTGTAACCCTCTTTAATTAAGTTGAGGAAAAACTATGGGAAATTTTATATTGAAAGCACAACCATCATCTCGACTTCTTGATATTTTTATCGGCTTCGACGCATAGAAAACCAATTGAAAATTAACAAAGTGTCGAGTCGAAACATTATTTTCTATCACACATAAAAATTCAATGCATGTAGGAATTGGAGGCAAATTTAAATTGAATTGTGATAAGATGGAATACCGAGGCAAGGAACTCTTCAAATATAAAAATACCAAGTTACCGATATTACAGGATTGAAGAGAAGAGTTGTCTGGATTGTTTTTCTTTCTACCTATGACGACTACAACGACTTGATTTTGTGATGACTTTCCCACAAGAAAAGATCGGGCACCTCTAAAATCAAATCCAAAATTAGGGGCAACTGATAAGAGCTTGGTAGACACTAAATTTAATAGTATAAATAAAAAATAGTCTAGCCCTGTCAAGTAGCCTGATTTGTTAGATCCCCCACTTCCAAGTCGTTGGCCCTCTATCATGAGGTCGTGGGTTCAATTCTTTGGGTCTGCCGAGGTTAGGCACGTCGCATCGTGGTCAACCAGATGTATCCCTTCGGGTGTGTTGTATTACTGAGAGGGGGGTGAATCAGTAATAGAGCAATTTAATCCTTTTTGACCATATAATCCAAGTGTTATATCAATGCAACATTATCATCCAATAACTGCAGAGTAAATAAGCAATGAACAAATGGACAATCATACACATACACATACACCATTGTTTTATTTGGAAACCCAAAGTGGGAGAAAACCACATAATGTTTTTTCTTATATGTCTTGAAGAATTACATTCATTGGAAGCACCAACTTCCTTTATTTTCCAACTGCAACTGGAAGGAGGCTCCAACCCCCTTTTTTCTCAGGCTACAACCTGAGGGAAGCTCCAACTTCCCTATTCTATGGATACAACTAGAAGGAGGATACAACACCCTATGTTCTCTGACTACAACCGGAAGGTGGCTACAGCCACCTGTCCTTTCCCCATCCAACCACCCTGAAGTAGAAGTAGAATGATAGAACCATTGTCACACTATCACTATGAGATATACCACTATAAACCTGTACCAATAAAAATTGAACCATGCATCAACCGTGCATCAACCTGTACCTCAACCTGTAATCAACATGTACCATAAACAAGTGCATCAACCATGCACCAACTTGTACCAAACAACATGTAATCAACCTTTACCATAAACAAGTGCATCCAACCATGTACCAAGTATGTACCAATCATGTGTCAACTACTCATCAACTATGACTCATCAATATGTACTAACATCATCAACTATACACCTCATGTA
>JZKD02S2013710.1:138506-173437 GCA_000966675.3 Picea glauca
TTTTACAACAAGAGACTAACATTTTCATCAAACTTTTCTTTAGTCTCACATGACTAGTTTGGGATTAGTCAACAACCCTAACTTGAAATAATCATAACTATGTACCTGTAATGAAAAAAGATCTGAAAGTAGTACACAATTTTCTTCAGTTTGTTTTATGCAATTCCTCCAGGTGTCACTACTTGGAACCTCTCAAAAAAGGAGTTATAGCAAAAATGGCATACCTTGCTGAATTTTGACTTATTCTAGAGAGAGACCTTGTATAGCGTGCCCCACACGGAATATTTGTTGAATGGATATGAAAATGTTACAAAAAATACTAAAGACTATACTCTAACAAACACATTTGGTCTTACTTAATTTGGATCTATTATGAAGAAGTTATGACGTTTTTACCCGAAACCACTGTTTTAGACTAGTTTCAAGACTAGCCACAAACCCTATTTTCCACGGAGTGTAACTCCAAAAATACAACGACCCACAAGCTGAAATTTCTACCACAGATACTTGGATATGTTTCCTCAATGGCTATCAATTTCACGGTCTTGAACATTCTAGAAAAAACTTTATTGCGAAAATGGTGAGATGACCTATAAATAACATACCTTAGAAAGAATCATCAAAAGAATTTATCCTGTCTTGAATTGCAGCCTTATTTTCTTCACCTTCTCTCTGAAATTCGGCTTATATATCCTTTGGTTAGTTTAGTCACCTATATATATTCAATATTCTCAAGTGTGATGTAAAATGAGAGAGCCTTTCCTCTTATTTATACTCTCGAGGCATCAGGATGGACTCGAAGAAGTCATTGGCACCGTATGCGAAAAGTTATGGGTGTCAGGCCCAGTCCTAATCCCAATGAAGATAGTTATTGAAGATTGTGGGAAGAATTTGAGACCTCTCCTCATCCCACAAATCGAAAACGTTGCAGAGAGTATCCATGAAGGCACACTTATGATCTGAAGCTTCCTTATGGGAAATTTTTCCTGTAAAGCACATAACTATGCCTGGATCGCGTCTGACATAATGAGGTATGCACAACCTGACAGAGTGGGCATCGACTGAAGGATTTGAAGGCAGTGGTATGATCACATTCCTGGTGGTTGCAACATTTTAGTATATATAGGCAGTTTTGATATTTTTTTAATGTCGAATGGTTGAGCTAGGCTCCCTGCTATTGTAATATTTTGATTGAGAACAACTCGTTCTCTAGTTATGTATTTGTTTTTGAGACATCTTGGTTAATCTAAGTCAGCTTTCCTACTCCATCTTATTTTCCTATGATACTGAGAGATTTCATGTTTGATTGATTCACATGGATTGTTGTAACTGTATTATGATAAATTTTTGATTATAGTATTGTTATGATTTCTTTCAGCTTCCTTGAAATTTGAATCCAAGAGGACTTTGTGTTTAAGTTTTTCCTCCTTAGGTTGCTAGAAAATTTGATGTTCATAGCGTACCTCTACACCTTTCTCACTAAATCTTCCTCCTACTCACCCTTACTCCAACTTACTGACTGAAGTTGATTCAAGACTTCAATGGTTGGTGCATGCTAGTCCATATTTCTGATTTAGAACGCTATTATTGTTGTGTTTTCTCCATTTGACCACACAAAACTCAATTACCGGTGACATATAAACTGATGGGTACTGGGCTTACCTTCAATGCAATCTGAAGGTGACTTCTAGTGCTAACATTTCTGGCACCATTTCCGGTGAACAAATTGAGGACTTTTCCCTGGGATAGAACAACAAAGAAGCTCTGATTCTGAAGGTGCATTAGATATCAATACCATTAAATATTGCAACTTGCACCTGGCGACTCCACTGTTTCAGTTTTGGCTCCTAAAGGTAGACACACGAAGTCCAATTCACTGCTACCTCTAGCAACGTCTGAAGCTAACCTGGAGGAAATTATCAGAAAGGGAAAGACCACTCAAAAAGGTACCTCAATTATTGTACCAAGTTTTTATGATAATTTGCATAGTCCATCTTTACAAACTCCAGTATCTTTTTCTGGTTCTCCTATTATACAAATTGCGGGAGTTTCAAAAAATTTAAGTTTTGGAAGCTTTCTTGCTGATTTCTCCCCTCCTCTTCTTGGTTTGGCGGGAGAGAGATTTGACACCCCTTTCTCCCTCGAAGTTGTGAAGTGTAAGGAGAGAGCTTTGGCCTTAGAATACTTTCCTACTCCTCCTCATATTAGATTTGTTGCATTTTCAAAATGGGAGACTTATGTTCCCTCAAGCTCCTTGTCTTCACCTCCTAGGAACACTGTCCCAGTTTCACATAGCCCAACTCCATCCCCTCCGGGTTCTCCTCTAGTTCACATACAAATGGAAAGAGATAACCCCCCTAGAACTAGAATGGAAGCTATAGTAGATGTTAGGTATGCCCCTCTTGTCCTGCCTTAGCCTCTGAATTCTTTGCCAACGGATGGCTACCTTAAGCAGTTGCCCAAGTTCATAGGTGAGGGAGACATTACTGCAGAAGAACATCTTGAAGCATTTTATAGTTATACATACAACCATGCCATTGAGAATGAATATGTATGGATGATGATTTTTGTTCATAGCCTCAATGGTGAGGCTAGGAAGTGGTTTAGGGCTTTGCACTATGGATCGATCGTCAGGATTGAAGCTTTAGATGATGTTTTTCTGAGGCAGTGGGGGGACAAAAAGAACTTTTTGTATTATATCACAGAATTTGGATCCCTAAAGAGGAAAGAAGGAGAGTATGTTTATGATTTCTCTCAAAGATTCAACAAAATGTACAATAAGATCCCTCCTGAGATAAAGCCTACAGAGACCTCTGCCAAAATCACCCATGCTAGTGCTTTTGACTGTGATTTTTTCCTTTTACTGAGAGAAAGGAGATCTGCCTCCTTAGATCATATGCAAGATGCAGCCGTGGAGGTAGAATCTAACATAGTGGCATATGATCAACTTAGAGGGAAATCTGATAAGGACAGGAGAAAGAGTAGAAATGAAGCCTCAACCTCTAATTCTTCTATTGTCCACCCCCAAGTTGATGAACTTAACAAATTAGTAGAATCTCTTTCTGATGAGATGGAAAAGTTAAAGTTTGAGGGAAAAAAAACCTATAGAAATACACAAAATGTTGATAACAGAGTTGGTTTCAAGAGACCTAATAATGGTCCCCAAACTCTTACAAGAGATCCCAGAAACAGAAAAAGGGATGACCAAAACATCCAAACTCCCTTACAAAACAACGTTTTGGCTGACAAGGAAGGAGAATATGAAGAAGATGATCCTGAGATTAATTTCTTGGGTGACACCCCTCCATCCCCTCACTTAACCCAATCTACATATGGGAAGTCCTTAATGGATAATCAAATAAATGAATTAAGTAAGGGAGAGAAGGCAAAAGAGAATCCTAGAAGATATGATCTGAGATCTAAAAAGAAAGGGGAAAATACTAATGCTTCTAATCAACCCACAAAAACAGAAAAATCTGCCAAGGCTGTGACAGTTGGCAGCAAAGATAAATTTTCTCAAAGCCCCCCAGTTTTGGTTGAGGATCCTATCTCCACCTTCCTTCAGTTATGAAAATGAGATCCAAAAAATCAAAATCCCCGTGCCATTTTCAGAACTGATAAAAAATGAAGAAGTTAAAAAATGTCTTTCCAAAATGCTGTTGTCTGAATCCTACTCAAATACCATTGACTCAGTTAATCTTCGAGATGAAAAGACAACAATCATCTTAGGTCCTTTGATAAAAGATAGAGATGATTCATCCCCTCCCTTCTATACATCACTAAACATACATGATAAGGTGCTGCATAATTGTTTGATGGACTTAGGGACATCTCACAATCTCATGCCCAAAGCAGTCATGGATGAACTTGGATTAGAAATCACAAAAACCTACCGTGATTTATATTCTTTTGACTCTAGGAAAGTGAAGTGTCTTGGGGTCATCAAATATCTGGTTGTGACCTTGTTTCAGTTGCCCATGAAAAGTGTGGTCATGGACATTATAGTGGCTGATGTTCCCCCCATGTTTGGTACGTTATTGTCAAGATCTTGGATAAAAAAACTTGGGGTAACTTTGCAGATGGACCTCAGATATGCCACCATTCTTGTGTTTGGGGGTGAGCATAGAATACTTTATAGGGAAGCTCAGTTGGCCTACATCATTAGTGATGAAGCAAACCCCACCAACCATCCTATTTTTGCTATTAACACTAATTTGGGATCCAACCTATTGCAGCTCACTAATACTCCTGAACCTCCTCTTGAAATCAGAAAAAAATCCATTACTCTTTGTGAAATCCCTCCTCCAACTATCTCTGTTTGGAATATGTTCTTTGATGGAGCCTTCTCTAAGGAAGGTGATGGTGCTGTAGTGGTATTTGTTTCACCTTGTCAAGAGACTATATCTTTGTCCTACAAGCTAGAATTTGAAGCTACAAATAATGTGGCAGAGTATGAAGCCCTTGTTTTGGCTTTAAGGGCTGCAAAAGACATGGGGATTGAAGAGCTATCAATATTTGGGGATGAAAAACTAATTGTTCATCAGATCAAAAATATTTATCAAGACAAGCACCCTAGTCTTAAGACTTACATAAATGAAGTATGGGACCTAGTTGACAGTTTCTTCCTAGCTTTCAACATTTCATTTATTCCAAGAGAGGAGAATACCATGGCTGATTCTTTGGTTGTTTCGACAATCCATTTCAGAGTCTCATTTCCACCTAAACTCAAGTATGATGTAGGGATGAAATATAGACCCTCTGTACCTGACAATATCAAGCATTGGAAGGTGTTTGAGTATGATAATGAAATAAAAAAGTTTGTTGAGTTTGTTGAGTTTTTTGATGAGTTCTCTACATTACATATTGATCATGATCATGATTCTAAAAGTAGACCTCATGCTGATGTAATTTTAAATAAAATTGCTAATCACCATATTGTTCAGCTGCCTAACAGCCACATTATGAAGGGACTAGTTCCTTTGGAAATATTGTTTGATGGGAATGATGTGGCAGTAAAGTTTAGAGGTTCGATGATGTTGAAGTAGCTGAGTACAATATTGGTACAGAGAAGGATCCCAAATTTGTTAAGTTGTCAAGCAACTTGTCAAGAGAGAAAAGGGACGAATATGTTGAGTTGTTAAATGAGTTTGCTGATGTGTTTTACTGGACATATGATGATATCAGGACATATGACACAAGTATCATTGAGCACAAGATCCCATTGAAGGAAGAGTCCAAGACATTTAGGTAGAAGTTGAGACAAATAAATCTTGTGCTGCTGCCCATTATGGAGAAGGAGGTTAAAAAGATTTTGGATGCCTAGATTATCATTCCTTTGAGGTATTCTGAATGGGTGGCTAACTTGGTCCCAGTAAGAAAGAAGATTGGAGAAATCAGACTTTGTGTGGATTTTCGAAATCTAAATAGAAGCTCTAAACAAGATAATTACCCCTTTCCCAAGATGGAACACATATTACAAAGGGTGACATGGGAATCCAGGATGTCTATGATTGATGGCTTTTCTGGTTACAATCAAGTCTCTATCTTACCTGAATATAGAGAGAAGACAACCTTCACCACTCCTTGGGGTACATTCATGTACACTAAGATGCCTTTTGTATTGATGAACGCAACAACAACCTTTCAACGAGCCATGTACATAGATTTTATTAGAGAAATTGAAACATTTGTGGTAATTTATTTGGATGACATAACAACATTCTCACAATCTGATAAAGACCATTATTATCATCTGAAAAGAGTCTTCTTGAAATGTAGAAAATTTTGTCTCTCTTTAAATCCCAAGAAGTCATTATTTTCCATGAAAGAGGGGAAACTGTTGGGGTACATTGTATCAGCCGAGGGGGTAAATATTGATCCAAGCAGGGTAGAAGATATCCAATCTTTTTCACTCCCTAGATCCAAGAAAGAAGTTCAATCTTTTTTCGGGAAAATTAATTTTTTGAGAAGGTTCTTTTCAAATTTTGTTGAGTTGGTAAAGTTTATCACAACCATGTTGAGGAAAGGAAATGAAATCAAATGGATTGTTGAATCTCGTAACTCTTTTGACAAAGTAAATAAGGCCTTAACTGAAGCACCTATGCTCATCAGTCCTAACTACTCCAAGGAGTTTCTAATTTTCTCTTTTGCTTCATTTAACACAGTAGCAACTATTTTATTGCAGAAAAATGTCGAGGGGTTAGAGCATCCCATTTCCTTTTTCAGTAGGGCACTGTGAGATGCTGAAATAAAGTATGACATCATGGAAAAACATGCCTATTCTTTGGTTAAAGCTCTCAAAGATTTCATAGTTTATGTGCTACATTCAAAATTCATTGCATATGTCTCTTCAACTTTTGTGAAGGAGATCTTCATTCATCCTGACACATACGGAAGAAGGATCAAGTGGATTGCCAAGATCCTTGAATTTGATCTTGCAATAAAGCCCACCAAATTGGTTAAAGGCCAAGGTTTAGCTAGGTTGTTGGTTGAATCTAATTACAAAGTCTTGGGGGTCAATTTCATCAACAGTTATTCAGAGAATCATCAAGATGATTTGTCTGATGAAGATCCTCAAGTCACACCCCCATTGACAGGATGCACTTGGTACAAGGACATTATATTTTTCCTACAGAAGTTGCAGCCTCTTGATGGCATGGAAAAGAGAAAGGTAAGAGATCTAAAACTCAAATCAATTAAATATTGTCTGAATGATCAAGTCTTATATTGGAAAGACCCTTTAGGAGTGCTATTGAGGTGTATAGAGCCACAAGAATCCCAAAATATCATGTATGATTTTCATGACAGTTTATGTGGGGGGCATCACTTCATGGAGAGCCATAGCCTACAAGATTCTCATGGCTGGATATTTTTGGCCTAGCCTCTTCACTGATGTTTGTTCTAAAATCAGGGCTTGTGTTAAGTGTCAGAAGTTCTCTGGAAAGATGCAACTCAAGTTTTTTCCATTGAATCCTGTGGTAGCTTCAGGACCTTTTCAACAATGGGGCCTAGATTTTATTGGGGAAATCCACCCTGCTTCAAGTGGTCAACATATATGGATCTTGACTACCACAGACTACTTTACTAAGTGGATAGAAGCTATCCCCACAAGAAATGATTCCCACAAAGTAATCATTGGTTTTCTTAAGGATATTATGGCAAGATTTGGTTGTCCAAACAAAATTGTCACTGATAATGCTTCATCTTTTAAGGCTGAACCATTGATTAAGTTTTGTGAACAGTTTGGAATCACATTGTTTCACTCTACTCCTTACTACCCCCAAGGTAATGGACTGACATAGTCCTCTAACAAGAGCCTTATTAAGATCATCAAAACACTGTTAGAGTACAACACGAAGGCATGAGATTCAAAGCTTAGATTTTCTTTATGGGCTAACAGAGTGATAACAAAAAGATCTCTTGGTGTATCTCCTTTCCAACTTGTGTATGAAGTTGAGGCCATCTTTCCTTCTCAGCTTTCCTTGCCTGTGGAAAAATTCTTCCAATATTACCAGGGAGAACTAGATGATATGATTAGAAGAATACAATGGCTGGTAGAAGTGCAGCAGACTAGAGAGCAGCTACTGGACAAAGCACATGACCATCAACAGAAGATCAAGCAAGATTTTGACAAAAAGGTAAACAAAAAGGATTTCCAACTGAGATATCTAGTACTTAAATGGGATGCACCTAGGCAAGATAAAGGCAAGATTGGTAAATTTGAGGCCTTATGGATCGACCCCTTCAAAATTTATGAAGTTTTTTCAAATAACACTTACAAGTTGCAGGATTTGGAGGATGTTGAAGTTTTTGGTAGCCCTGTAAATGGGCATTTTCTAAAAATGTTTTTTACTTAAGCCATGAGTGGCTTCCCATATCAATGTAAATATCATTTTTCTTTTGTTTTGGTTTTTATAAGTGACTCCACAACCCAATACTAAGGCACTGAAACTGCAAAAGGAGTTCTTAGAGCCTCACAGGGAGGTCTCTATCCCCCATGGAGCCTATATGTTAACAAAAGGATTTGCAGATTGTTTCTTAAGAATCAGACATAAATTGAGGTTTACCCTCAAGAGAATTATGGTGTAAATCATGTGGAATTCTGCCCATGATTTCCACAAGGAAAATGAAAATATTGGAGGCCTAAGCAACTCAAGCACCCTCTCTCCACCTATCACATATCCCTTCCCTATACGTCTTCTCACCTCCCGACACCCATCCCAATCAAATTCCACTCTCCCTTACACATCACCTCCTCTCTTCCTATCACACCTCCCTTGTTCCTCTACCACCTCTTCCTTTCCCTTGTCACCACAACCTTGTCCCAACCTCCTCTCCCCCAATTTCTTCCTTCCACATGGTTGTCGCTCACTCGTTGGGCCATGTGAGGTTTCGCCAAGCACCCCGCTCCACATCACTCCTACGCATACGCTATTAGATTGCCACCTTCAAAGCTTTCATTGGTCACAGAAAAAGACCATTCGTGGCCTCGAGGTATCAGGATGGACTCGCAGAAGTCATTGGCACCATAGGAGACAGATGATGTCCAAGCACAATCCCTTCATTTTGCATCATAAATGTTTTTTCATCACTAAGTGCTAGATTTGTTTCCAGGCATCTTATTAGAACTTTTTCTAGATTATTTAAAGCATTTTCAAAATGATCTCCATATACTGAAAAGTCATCCATTTACACTTCTACACATTCATGTATTAAATAAGAAAAAATGGCCAAGACTTCCCTTTGAAAGGTAGCCGGTGCATTACATAACCCAAAGGGTAGGAATTTATATGCATATGTCCCTGTTGTGAGAAATCTTACCTTGCAGACAGGCTAAGCTCCCTTTTGGACCCAAACCCCTATATTTGGTCCAAAGACAGAAGTGAAAAATTGGTTTCTACTTTCCTTATAGATCTAACTCAATCAATCAAGCAAGAGAGAAGAAGAATGTGGCGTACCTTGTTGCGATGTTTGTCCTCGCTGTTCCAATCCTTGGGATTGATCTCCAAGCTTCTCAATGCGAATGAAACCCTAAAAATACTAGCAATGGAGCTCTTCCTTCTACTCTAGATGATTATATAAAGCAAATCTATCTGTGAAGATTGAAATGACAATAGACAAGCAAATGTAGAACACATGAACTTGAAGGGAATCGACCAAGTTTACATTAATTGGAAATCCAAAGAAGGCACTTACAAAGAATGCTTGATGATGCATTATATTCACCAACCTCTCCTCGTCCAACCCCTTGCATGAATATTGAAATAAAAATGTTGATGCTTCTCCCAAGATCAAAGGTTTGATATTTGAATCATTCCCCCCTTCACCTTGGAAATGCCTTCAATATATAGGCTTGAGAGGCTTTGGATGAGAGTGGATTTGGAGTTGTCTTCTATGGTGGGCATGTGTTTTTATATCCTATGGGAGCAACTGTTGACACAACAATGATGCTTGGTTTTAGGTATGAGGGGTTGTACAGGTTGTTGGGTCGACATGTGTTGGGGTCTAGTGGATTTATGGATTCATATTTTGTGTCAGAGGGTAGGCAGGGTGCATGGGAGAGAGAGTTGATATTGGGGACTCATTCCTCTTCCGAGACTCTCAGAGGATTTAGTAGGAATGAGTGGACACAGATGGATTCTAAGGAGAGTGTGCAGTCTCCTAGGAGAATGTCTTTATCTTGTGGAACAACAGAGGTAGTAACAGAAGCTTCTAGTGCACCGGGAGTAGTGGCTTCATGTTTAGAGGGAGCAGAGACTTCTAGTACATGGGGAGAAATTATGGAAATTGATGAGTTGGAGACAGATTCTAGTGGTGATATCAGAAGTACCTCGCTCGCTAAGAGGGAGTGTTAGAATTGTTATCTCAGAGGTACTTATGCATTGGCAGAACCCAACATGCATAAGTGACCGAGCACACTTTCTCCCTAGTGACTTTATAATGAGTTTTTATAAAGTAACTTTATAAAATGATTTTATAAAGTTGGGTTTTTTAATTTTTAAATGTAAAAGTGACTTTATCATGTTATGGGTCACTTTAGTGACTTAAGTGACCTCAACGAATGATTAAGTTGTAACCATTGATCTCATGAGGGAAAGATATAATCTTGACTATCAATCTCATTGGAAGATCAAGGGTTAGCGTAGTTACATTTCAAAAATGCATAAAGGTAACATTAGTGGAGAAGGAGGACACACATTTTGAGGAGAGAAGAGAGTGGGAGTTGAATATTCATGCATCCCAAGATATTTTGAGCTTGAGGAAGATAATTTGTTGCAAAGGGAGTTAGCACGCATCCTTAGGAGAGGGATTGGCATGCATCCCTAGGAGAGGGATTGGCATGCACTCCTAGGAGGAAAAATTCAACATTTTTTATCATTCCTTACAAACGATATAGTGAGGTCGTACAACATTTAAGGCTGGTCATACAACAAGAAAAATAGGCACAAAAATTGAGGTTCCACTTCTGTTCTAGTTGGCACGATTTCCAAGGGTTTTGTACTGAGAAAATTGTACAATTGTGTACTGTACAGAACAACAACATTCTGTCACATTTTCCAAGATAGTTTTGAATCTTGTGTTGAATGTACTAGGTCATGGAGGCCATACAACAAGGGCATTAATTTCAAGACTGAGTTTATGAACTATTTTGCTGAGAAAAAGTTGTTGGGAGTCTGAGATAAGTTTTGTGTGTATTTGCTAAAGTATTTTAAGTGCCACAACTCTGGGTTATGTGTTGTATTTGTTGTTTCAAATCAAAAATGCTTTCTTAGAAGCTCAATAAAAATGTCCTTGAACTGTATATTTTCCATGTGGTTTCTTACTATGGCATAGCCTAGATTTATGGTGCCAAATGTGTGAATTTGCCTACTGTTTATGAGTATTCTGTTGTTATTTTAAATTTCAGATTGCTTAGTTATTTTTGCTTCAGTTCATAGTCCAGTATATGCATGTTGTCATATTTCTATATTGGTGAATATCTATAGAAAGTTGAAACCTATTATTAACTAAGTGTTGGGACTGATATTTTTAACAATTATTTCATGTAAATGATTTGGTTTCTTATTGAAGTGGATGATTTATCTTATATATTTTATTCATATCTCAAGAACATAATAGATCCATGATTATAATCCAAATGGGTGGTGTTGATGTTGTATTAGGAGTCCAATGGTTACAATCATTGGGAACGATGGCTCTTAATTTTCAAGAACTTTTCATGAGATTATCCTCCGAAGGAAAGGAAATTTAACTCTTAGGTATCCAAGGGAAGCATTCTAAAGTGATAAGCTCTAACATTATGACAAAATTACTCAAAAAGTGACATCATGGTGTACATGCGCAATTGTTTTCACTATATGTTCAAACATCTAGACCTTATGTTCTAGTGGATCTCCAAAAATTTATCGACAATCATTCCAAGGTATTTGAATATATTCCTAAGGGCATTCCACCTGTTCAAGATCATCACCATGCTATTCATTTTCAGCCATGAAGTGTACCACCTAACATTAGGCCTTACAGGTACACATATGCACAAAAGAGTGATATTGAGCATATGATTCAAGAAATGTTAGAGGTTTGTCTTATTCATCTTAGCCAAAGTGATTTCTCTTCACCAGTGGTAATCGTTACAAAAAATAATGGTCCATGGTGTATGTGTCCAGATTATAGACAACTCAACAAAATAACCATTAGAGATAAGTTTCATATTCCAATCATTGATGAATTATTAGATGAATTGCAAGGAACACATTTTTTCACTAAGTTGAATCTCCGCTCTGGATATCATCAAATAAGAATGAGTCAAGAAGATATTACCAAAATAACCTTTAGAACACATGAAGGTCATTACGAGTTTTTGGTGATGCCTTTTTGCTTTACTAATGCACCTTCAACATTTCAAAGCTTGATGAATTATATTTTCAAACCCTTACTTAGAAAATTTGTGTTAGTAATTTTTGATGATATACTAATCTACAACAAATCATGGGAGTACACGATGTTGACATGGTGTTAAAACTATTGGAAGAGAACCAAATATATGCAAATCCTTCCAAGCATTCCTTTGGGCTTCAAGAAGTGGAATATTTGGGTCAAATTGTATCTCATGAAGGTGTCAAAGTGAACCCTAACAAAATTAAAGCTACGTTGGAATGGCCAATTCCAAAACCTTGAAGAATCTTAGAGGATTCTTAGGATTGATACGATATTACAACAAGTTTGTGAAGAATTATGGTCAAATAGAAGCACCTATAACAATGTTATTAAAAAAGAGGCATTTTCTTGGACTCAAGAAGCAACCAAATATTTTGAAAATATTAAAGAGGTTATGTGTACGACTCATGTCCTGATCATTCCTAACTTCACAAAAACCTTTATTGTGGAATGTGATGCCTCAAGACATGGCAATGGTACAATTTTAATGCAAGAAGGAATGCCCCTTTTCTTTGAAATTATCTAGCTTAAAGGAAATAACTTACTCAATCCCATTTTTGAAAAGGAAATGTTGGAAATATTACATGAAGTTAAGAAATGGCACCCTTATCTAATAGGAAGACACTTCAAGGTAAAAACAGATCATGATAGTTTGAAGTACTTGTTGGTAAAATGATTATCTTATAAGAGAAACAAAAATGGTTTACAAAAATTATAGGTTATGACTTTGAAATTATCTACAAAAAAAGAAAACAAAATATAGTGACAAATGCACTTTCAAAGAAAGAAGAAGATGTTGGAGTTACTGCACACACACCTAGGATTTCTTTTTCCTAAGGTTTTTCCTTGTTTATTATTCATAATTAGTCATTATCTAGTCTCCTATATTTTAGGAGAGAATATTCCACCTAGAGAATATTCTCTTTCAGTTGACACTTCAGTTTGACTAGTTGAGTTAATTTTAGATGTTGCATTGGTTTTATCACCATGCAACATTGGGATCATCACCATGATAATTCTACCTTGCCTTGGTATCATCACCAAACTTGTGCATTAGCTTTGATTCCCTGAGTTAACTCCTCACTACTCTTTGTTCAGTTAGTTAACCGAAGACTAGTTGACTAGTTAACTCAACTAGGTGGCAGTTCATTCCCGTAACTACCTAAGAGACTATAATAGGTGGAAGTTCACTCCCGCAACTGCTGGTGTGTGTCCAAATCACTATAGACCACCACTATGGCACATTGTTTCACCTCCAGTGAGAACTCATTGAGTTATACAAAGTATATCATGTGTAAATTATTCATTATTCACAACGGTTAATGAGAATTCTTTCATTCTTTCTCTCCTTCTTCTTCATTCTTCTATTCTCTCTGCAAATGTGTGTATCATTTTTTAGCTAGATATATTCTTTGTAGGTTCAACACATTTACATGGTATCAGAGCCAACAGACTGCTAAGAAAAATCTACACCAAATTGTTTTGCAGGTACAAAAGATTGAAGATAGCAGAAAGATGGAATTCCAAAAAGAATTCATTCTTACACCTTACAACTATTTTTCATGGAAGGAGAAAATAACCATACATCTCTGATCTAGAGGGTTGTACAAGTTAACCTTGAATACAAATACAGAACCGACATCAGCCATAGAAAAATCCAAGTACTTAAATCGCATGGATGAGGCACTCAGAACAATTTGCAGTCTTATTTCTCCCGATCACCTTTTTCATATATCTTCCTGTAAGAATCCCAATGAAGCCTGGACCACCTTGGAAGGGATCTTTGGAAAAAAGGATGAGATGAGGGGACACATAATGGAGGTGGAGTTACTCACATTGGATCCAAAAATCTTCAAGAATATCCAATATTTCTTTACAAAATTCAAGGATTTACTGTCGCAACTCAAAGCTTTGTGGGGTTGATAAATCGAAGGAGGAGAAACAAATGGTTCTCACCATTCTCTCCAAGCTTGGTCCTGAATTATCTGTATTCATATATACATTCCATACTGTCAGATTCACTTCTGGAGCCACCTGGAATATGTCTTCTCTTGAGGACTTTATCGAATCCTTGACACAAGAGAAAACTAAGCTCATCAACATGGGCACAATCAAAGGCCCAAGGGCACATGCACTCACTGTGCATGATGGCATCCAAAAATGTCATAAATCTAAATATAAAGATAAACGGAAATCTCATGCAGATCCGAAGAAGGAAGGGTGCACAAAACCCTTCACTGATGCCTCCGGATCCAAAGGAGAAAAGGGAAGAAAAGGAGAGAAATGCACGTACTGTCACAAAGGATTCCATTTGAAATCTACATGCATGCAAAATAAAATAGATATGATGTCTCAAATACTTCAGCAAAACAACCTTGGATATTGCATCCCCGAGGGTGCAAAGAAGAAGAAGCCAGAAGATCTAAATTTCAAGAAAGGCAATTCTATCCATGCCTTGATTGCAATCAACTCCTCTCCCGATGCTTGGATCTTTGATTCAGGAGCATCACATCACATGGCTGCCTCAAAAGCAGTATATTATTCTTTGGATGCATGAAAAGGTCCTCCTATTCTAATGGGGGACAACTCTTCTGTCAAAGTCACCAGCAAAGGAAGGATTGAACTCACCAATGGAAGCTTTGAGAACGTGTTGCATGTTCACAAACTTTCTATCAACCTTCTCTCCGCATATCAGATGACGAATTCCGGCACTAGAAAGAAATTCATCATCACACCAAATTCCATGGACATCTACGACATGCAAACCAACTCCAGGGTTGCTACCGGTGAGGTAAATCATTAGTCTAGATTGTATACATTTTCTGAATTCATTGAACCTGATTCTGTTTCACTGCTTACTCATGTTGATGAAAGTAGTAGGATATGGCACGAAAGGTTTGGACATTTGAATTTCAAATACATGCAACATCTTAGCAAGAACAAATTATTTTATGGTCTACTAGACATCCATTTCTCCAAGGGAGTGTGTGAGGGATATGTTCTCGAGAAACACCCTCAAGAGAAATTTGACAAAGGAAAGTCTCAGCGAGCTTATGCACCTTTAGATCTGATTCACAGTGACCTTATGGGTCCTTTTCCGCATCCATCCATAAAAAAAACAAGGTTTGTTCTCATTTTTGTTGATGATTTCTCACGTTTTACTTGGATCTACTTTCAAGGAAAAAATCGGATGTCTTTCAACACCTCAAACATTTCGAAGCCTTGTTTGAGACATAGTCTAGAAAGAAGATCAAAGTCCTTCAAACTGATAATGGGGGAGATTATGTAAATCATGAGATCCATAATATTTTCCATGAGGCAGGGATGTAGTTGCAGCATACATCTCCCTATACTCCGCATCAAAATGGAGTTTCTAAGCGGAAAAACAAATCTCTAAAGGAGATGACATCTTGCATGCTGCATGCAAAGTCTCTACCACAGAGACTATGGGCTGAAGAACTTAATTGTGAAACATACATCCAAAGAAAATATCCTCATAGATCTGTCAAGGATAAGACCCCCTATAAGGCTTGGAGCGGCCTCAAACCGGAAGTGACCCACTTTCGCATTTTCGGTTCACGTGCATGGGCTAGGATTCCCTCTAAAAAGAGGAAGGCACTTGATCTAGAGAGAACTGAGTGCATTTTTGTTGGATACCCCGACAATGTGAAGGGATATTGACTTATTGATATTTCCTTGGACTGAATCATCATTGAATGCAGTGTCCAATTAGAGGAAAGTGTCTTGAATGTACCTCAGCAGCCACATGCAGACACCTTCACTCTTCCACCTGTCCGAGATGATGAGAATGCACATGTTGACTCTTCTTCAGATGAGAGTTATGCTTCATAGGACTTAGATGATTCAAATTACAAGTCAGTATAGTCAAATGCATATTCAGAGCATCCAGGTGCAATTGTAGAGCCATAGCAGAGGCCCAAGTGGGCATAGACTACTCTTCAGGATGCAGGGGATCTCGTTGGTGATCCAGTCAATACTAGAAGGACTCGATCTAATTTCAAGGAGCCTCCTATTTCACTCACTGCCACTAAACCATTTCCTTCCAAGCATCTTTTCTTGGTTTAGTCTTCATATCCACAGCCTTATGGAGAGGGTGTTGGAAATCCCCTTTGGGAATCCGCCATGCAGGAGGAGTACAAATCCCTCCTCAAGAACCAGAATTGGGATCTGGCTCCCCTTCCTTCTGGGAGGAAACTTGTCATATGAATATGGGTCTATACGACCAAGAGCGCATCATATGGATAGATCAATAAATACAAAGCCAGGCTTGTCGCCAAAGGTTTTCAGTAAGTTCATGGTATTGACTATTATGAGACCTTTGCTCCAGTAGTGAATATGGATTCCATACGATTGGAACTTTACATTGCGGCAACCAAGGGATGGGAAGTCCATCAGATGGACATGAAGAATGCATTTCTTCACGATGATCTCTCTGAGGATATCTACATGGAGAATCCCCAGGGATTTATGCAGGACTCATCTTTGGTCTGCCAACTGAAGAAGTACCTTTATGGCCTCAAGCAGGCTCCAATGGCATGGTATGCCAAGATAGACTCCTACCTGTTGTCAGAGAACTTTGTACGTTGTAAATCAGACCCAAATGTCTACATGATCAAGATGACTGATTCACTTCTACTTTTAGTTCTGTATGTTGATGATTTGTTGATCACCGGTAGCTCGACTTCAGTGATTGTTTCATTCAAGAGGATTCTACATGACAGGTTTTTGATGACGGACATAGGTCTACTACACTTCTTCCTTGGACTTGAGATCAGTTAGGATGCATTGGGAATCAAACTTTCTTAGGCCAAGTATGCACGAGATCTCCTTGAGATATTTCACATGAAAGACTGCAAGTCTCCTCCGACTCCTTTCCTATCAGGAGTCAAAATTGAGGATGGCAGGGAGACTCCACTAGTTGACTGCACACTTTATAGACAGCTAGTGGGGAGCTTGTTGTATCTCACACACTCTAGACTAGACCTCTCATATGCAGTTGGCGCAGTTTCCAAGTTCATGCAGGAGCCACATGAGCTACATTGGAAAGCTGCAAAGCGTATCCTTCGATACGTATAAGGCATCATCACCTTTGGGATTCATTATGTAGCAGACTCTACATTAGATCTCATCGGGTTTACTGATTCTGAATGGGCTGGCGATAACATTGATTGCAAGTCCACATCTGGTTACTCACTCATTCTTGGTTCTTGGCCTATCTGTTGGTAGAGCAAGATGCAAGCTTCCTTTTCTCTATATTCAGCCGAGGCAGAGTACATAGGGGTAGTTAACATAACCATTCATGCTATGTGGCTACAACATTTTCTCACTGAGTTGGGCATTCAGTTTCATCGGCCGATCATCATCTGGTGTGACAACCAGAGCACTTTGAAGTTCTGAAAATATCCAGTTCAGAGGCAGCTGACGAAGCACATTGAGATCCACATGAACTACATACAGGACTTAGTACATGAGGAGATCATCGACTTACAATTCTATCCTTCAACATAACAGATGACAGACATCTTCACCAAGACCTTCACTGAGCAAAAATTCCATTCTCTGCGAATTCGTCTTGGAGTGAAGGAAACAATTGCCTAGCAATTGTAGTTCTTTTTTTTACATACATTGTACCTTGAGGGGGGGGTTCCCATGAGGTTTTCCCTCTTTCCTCACTCTAGTTTTAGTGTATATTTTGTATTTGGATACCTAACATGGCCTCATTGTCGGGACCCATTCTTTATTTTCACCATAGTGATGTTCAGGGGGGGTGTTGGAGTTACTTCACACACACCTAGGATTTCTTTTTCCTAAGGTTTTTCCTTGTTTATTATTCATAATTAGTCATGATCCTGTCTCCTATATTTTAGGAGAGAATATTCTACCTAGAGAATATTCTCTTTCAATTCACACTTCAGTTTGACTAGTTGAGTTGAGTTTAGATGTTGCATTGGTTTTATCACCATGCAACACTGGGATCATCACCATGCTAATTCAACCTTGCCTTGGTATCATCATCAAACTGGCACATTAGCCTTGATTCCCTGAGTTAACTCCTCACTACTCTCTGTTCAGTCAGTTAATTGAAGACTAGTTGGCTGGTTAACTCAACTAGGTGGCAGTTCACTCCCGTAACTGCCTGAGAGACTAGAATAGGTGGAAGTTCACTCCCATAACTGCTGGTGTGTGTCCAGATCACTCTAGACCACCACTATGGTGCATTGGTTCACCTCCAGTGTGAATTCATTGAGTTATACAGAGTATATCATGTGCAAATTATTCATTATTCACAACAGTTAATGAGAATTATGTCATTCTTTCTCTCCTTCTTCTTCTTTCTTCTATTCTATCTGCAAAGGTGTGTATCATTGTTTAGATAGATCTATTATGTGCAGGTTCAACACATTTATAGAAGACACATAGGGTTTACTATGCGTTATTTCCATTCCGCATTCTAATTGGGTGGAAGAAGAAAGGATAGAATGGAAGTGTTGATGAGTCCAAATGGCATGTCAATCAGGTAAGGGAAAATGCCCGATGGAGAGCCCCAATTAAACCCGATCTTGCTTGGGATGGAAAATTCCAACTAGTATGTGGGTCTGGTTGCCACTAAGAATTTGGGCCACCAAAGTGGGCACCCATCTCTCTCTGCTTAGTTGTTTCTATTTGTAAACTTCCCTCACCATTCTGAGAAGGGAAATTCCTAATAAATATTAGCATGATGTTTCCATTAGGAAGTGAACTAAATAAAAGGTGAAACAATGGTTGTGATTCAGAAATAAAACAACAAGTCTCTTGTTGTTGCTATAAACAAAAATCGCCCAATCTGATAAAAAGGGTGTATGCTTGCTAAACTACAAGAAATGGTCTTTACTTCTCATTTTCCAGTATTCATTATCTTTTCATTGATATTTGGGCAACGTTATTTCTTGCATATCAGTCTTGTTGTTGTTGCATGCTAATTTTTACAGATATAACTGTGGATCAATTGGTATTAGAGTCTGGATCCATGCCAGCTTCTTCTCAACCATGAAATTTAGAAGAGAGGCCATTCAACAATGTTTTTTTCTCAGTGACAAACATCCTTCTCAGGACTTCTAGTACACCCTCCTTAGGGTATCGGGTGCCTTCTCAGTGTGCCCAAGATTTATGTTCTTCTCAACACTACATCTAGTGACAGATCGACATCCGTGGTGAATGAAAATTATGTTGCCACGAAGAGAACCCTCTACAGATGATTTTGCATCCACTGCCATAGCTCCAATTCAGGATTTAATGATGGATCTCTAAGAGCTACTCCGTCTGCAACATCGTAGAGCTCCAACACCCATGCATCTCCATACATGCTTCCAATTACTGAAGTTTATGGGCCAAATGAGTGGCGAAAATGTCGATTCTTGGCTTCACAATCTTTCCACATATTTTCGTACTTTTCCTGAGATGATAGAAGGCATGAAGCTTCAAATCGTTGGTCTACAACTCGAAGGAATTGCACAGACATGGTGGGACACTCAGTTGGAGAATTATTCCTAGGTCATGGACAAAGGCGATTCGATTGAGACATAGACACCACACATTACGACGTGGGATGATTTTTTCCAGGCTCTCAGAAGGCGCTTCTACCCACTGGGATATCTCTAGAACCTCCTTGCCAGATGGTTGCATCTCTGACAACTTTCCAATCAGTTCATTTAGGGATACAATGTCATCTTCTGCAAACTGCGCATCTAGCTCCACACCACTGATCCAGAAGAGGTATTGATTGTCAATTTCAATTTTGGTTTATTTCTAAGCATTCGTCATGAAGTAGATATGTTCAACAGTCCTTCCTTGGACAAGGATTTTCTTCGAGCCTTGGTCGTGGAACGTAAGGTGGTACCTCGAATCCATTTTCCTCAAGCTCAAGCTGGACCATCCATGCCTGGTAATTATCCTAATCTCTCATCAGCTGGCTCACAATCCTTCCCCACCTCATCCCATAATACACCATGGTGTTCTTTCCATAAGACCAATTCACACTCTTATGCCGACTGTCGTGCACTTAAGAATTTGTGCCCCAACAAAACTTTGTTTGTTGATATTGCTCCGACTAATTCCCCTGCAAATCCTGAGGTGGTTTCCCTTGATAACCCTAGTGAAGAAAATCCATCCCTCATTTTAATGGTTGCCAATGAACTAGGCACAACTACTATTCCTTTATTTACCCATAATTTCCATATTAAACACGAATTGGCCACCCTCATTATGGACAATGACAACCAAAAGAACCTTGTCTTACAAGACTTAGCACAACGCCTCAAACTACCCACTACTCCACACCCAACCCCATACCAACTTGGTTGGGTACAAAAGGGTGACCCTCGTCTCACAGTTTCTTAGTGTTGTGCAGTCACTTTTGCCATTGGTAAATTTTGAGATGCTGTTACATGTGATGTCTCCCCTCTGGATTGTGCAAACTTATTACTAGGCCTCCCCCACCAAAAATCCTAACACAATGTTTACCATGCCAAATACCACCAATATCATCTACAACTGGACGATCACACCTATCTTCTCACATCATCTGCTCCTAAACCCACTTTGTCACTTACCGAGAAAGCAACAGTTAAGCAAGTCAATATCAATAAATGTGTCTCCTTGTGCTTGGTGCGCCCTATTAAACTCGATAATTTGTCCACTCCTACACCTCCAAACATGCTCCCCTTGCTAGAAGAATGTGTTGATGTATTTACACATCCTACATGATTACCCCCATCTCTCCCTATTGAGAATTCCATTGACCTCATACTAGGTTCATCCTTACCCAACGCCCCTTCATACCACCTTGCACCTTGAGAAGCTTCTGAAATTGAACACCAAATTAACAAACTTTTGGAATCTGGACATATCAAGCCTTCATCGTCGCCCTGTGCATCCCCTACCTTTATTATCCAAAAAAATGAAACTTTCGAGTGGTGCCTTGTAACTGATTATCGTGCCCTCAATAAAGCCACTGTTAAAAATAGATATCCCCTTCCCCAGATCGTGGATTTTTTGGACCACCTACAAGGGGATTGCTTCTTCAGTAATATGGACTTGAAAACCGATTATCATCAAGTGTGCATGCAGACAACAGACACATGGAAGACAACGTTCAAGACCAAATTTGGACTTTTTGAGTGGTTGGTAATGCCATTCAGGTTGACGAATGCACCTGGCACATTCATGAACCTCATTAATGACATCTTTAGACCACACTTGGGTAAGTTTTTTGTTATTTATTTGGATGATATTTTGACCTTTAGTAACTCTTGGCAAGACCATTTGCAACATGTGCGCATAGTGCATGAATTGTTGCGTGAGCATAGGTTGCAGGTGAAGGAAAATAAGTCGTTCTTTGGAAACAATTTCATCCAATACTTGGGCTTCATAGTGGATACCCAAGGTGTGCACCTAGATCCCTCATGGGTACAGGATTTGGCACAATGGCCAACACCCTCCAATACGCATGAAATCAAAAGTTTCATGGGGGGAATCAATTTCTATAGAAAATGTGTATCCCACTTCTCATAATTGGCTCGACCTTTGCATCAATTGTCACATCAAGCAAAATTTCGGTGGACTCCAGAGGCTGAGCATAATTTTATGAAATTGAAGACAACATTATGTTCAACCCCTGTGATACGAATGTTGTACATGAATAATCCCTTTGAGATCAATATAGATGCATCTCAATTCACCATTGGGGATGTACTTAAACAGGGAGGTCATCCAGTAGCGTATCACTCATAGACTCTTACAGAAGCCAGAGTCAACTACAACACTTATGACAAGGAATTATATAGCTTGGTACAAGCACTCAAGCAATGGAGCCACTACATTATGGGTAAAGATACCATCTTGCATACCGACCACCATCCATTGATTTTCATCAATTCCCAAAGTAAGATGCAGGAACAATGCCATTTGAAATGGGCAGGATATCTTCAACAGTTTCACCTAGTTATTAAATATAAGGGGGGCTCCAATAACATGGAAGACTTGTTAAGTCATCCCCCAATGCAGGTTATGCACATTTTAGAAGTGTGTTGTGCAACTTATGATGCATGGAAGGACATGTATGTTATAGATCCATGTTTCGGTGAAGTCTAGCGTGCTTTGCAACAACCTATGATCATCAACCTAACTCCCTTTCTGGACTACACCATCCGTGAAGGGTGGCTCTACAAAATCAATAATTTATGTGTGTCGCAAACTGAAGAACATCTCATTCTAATCCGAGAAGCACACGCCTCTTCTTACAGTGGGAAATTTGGCACAACCAAAACCATCCTCAATCTCCAATGTTGTTTCTACTAGCCTGCACTGTCCAAACAAGTGGAAAATTTCATTCATACTTGCTCCCTCTGTTAACAAAGTAAACCATCTAATCATATGCATGGTCTCTACCAACCTCTACCAGTTCCTTCTCTTCCATGGAATTTTTAAGTGGTCTCCCTACCACGTTTCGCAAGCATGATGTTATTTGGGTTGTATTTTGTCGTTTCTCTAAGATGGATCTATCCATTCATTTTCATAAAACTACAACTGCTACACAAATTGCTAACCTTTTTTTTCGTCATTTGTGGCCCCATTACGACTTACCTAGTAGTATCATTTCAGATCGTGACTCTCGCTTCCTCAGTTCCTTTTGGCGTACTCTATTGGATGCCAACTCTGTTTTTCCACCGCATTTCACCCTCAAACTGATGACCAAACAAAGGTTGTCAACCACACTCTATTCCACTCTCTTCGTAGCTACTTTAACAAAAATAAGCAGTGGGACTCTTGTTTGCACATCATTCAACACAATTATAACAGTCACCCACTCCTCCATGCGCTTCTCACCCTTCAAGGTTTGTCTGGTATTTTAGCCAAGTGCACACTCAGAGTTACCACTCACTCTTTCATCTCCAGGGCATGCATGTCAACACCAAGAGCAATGTTTAGCGTAAAGTTTCATCCACAACATTACACAATGACATTCCCAAGTAGCAGAGGCATTGCAAGAAACACAAGAGCGTTCCAAGAAGAGACATGATAAACAATGCACACCATTGGTTTTTCATCCCGATGATCAAGTGTGGCTATCATTGGACAAGCACCACTTCCGAGGACAACATCATAAACTCCACCCTTTGCGCTATAGTCCTTACACTGTGCTCGAAATAATTGGCGAGAATGCCTATCACCTGGACTTGCCACCACAACTTGGCATCCACGATGTGCTCAATGTCAACAATATCAAGTTGTTTGAGCCATCGCTCCTTGAGGAAATCGTCACGATACATCATCCAGTGGATAATATACCATATTTTCAGCCTCCTCTACTCACAGACACCATTCTTGACTTGCAGACTCACAACACTCGCCACCAATAGTATGTTTCCGACATTGTGGGATGCAAGGGCGAAACACCTGTGCAGACCAAGTGGATGTCTCCAACAACATTGCAACGTTCTTTCCCTCACTTGCTGGTGGAAGTAGGGATGCTTTCGAATTTAAATAGGGAGTAATTGGGCCACCAAAGCGAGCACCCATCTCTCTCTGCTTAGCTATTTCTATTTGTAAACTGCCCTCACCAGTATGAGCAGGGCAATTCATAATAAATATTAGCATGATGTTTCCATTAGGAATTGAACTAAATAAAAGGTGAAACAATGTTTGTCAGTCAGAAATAAAGTAGCAAGTCTCTTGTTGTTGTTGTAAACAAAAATTTCCCAATTTGACAAAAAGGGTGTATGCTTGCTGAAATACAAGAAATGGTCTTTACTTGTCATTTTCCAGTATTCCTTCTATTTTCATTTTTATTTGGGCAGCGTTATTTCTTTCATATCAACCTTGTTGTTGCTACATATTAATTTTTACAGATAGAATTGTGGATCATAATTTAAAAAAGAGAGAGGAAAGAAAAGTACTTATTTCATGACATAGATGTCTTCAAACAAGAAATTGACCACAATTTTCTCAATTTCCCTTGTCAAAGCTTTGACCACGACCCACTTGGTAACATAATCAGTACATACCAAGATGTATCTCTTTCCAGGTGACATAGGATCAATAGGTCCTACAAAGTCCAGAGCCCATTTCTTGAAAGGTTCAATGAGAACCTGTCGCTATAGGGGAATCTCATCAGTTGTTTTTGGTCGTCTCACTTGTCGACAACGATCACAACTTCTCACATACTTTTTGGCATATCTAAATAGAGTTGGCCAATAGTATCCGAGAAAAAGGATCTTATAAGTTGTTTGTTTATCTACAAAATTCCCAACACATGGTTCATCATGACATGCTTTTAAAATATCAAAGAACTCATCTTCCCTAAAACATCCATGTATTATCAAATCAATATGATACGAATATTGTACATGAATAATCCCTTTGAGATCAATATAGATGCATCTCAATTCACCCTTGGGGATGTACTTAAACAGGGAGGTCATCCAATAACGTATCACTCATAGACTCTTACAGAAGCCAGAGTCAACTACAACACTTATGACAAGGAAATATATAGCTTGGTACAAGAACTCAAGTAATGGAGCCACTACATTACGGGTAAAGAGACCATCCTTCATACCGACCACCATCCATTGATATTCATCAATTCCCAAAGTAAGATGTAGGAACAACGCCATTTAAAATGGGCATCATATCTTCAACAGTTTCACCTAGTTATTAAATATAAGAAGGGGGCCTCCAATAACATGGAAGACTTGTTAAGTCACCCCCCAATGCAGGTTATGCACATTTTAGAAGTGCGTTGTGCAACTTATGATGCATGGAAGGACATGTATGTTATAGATCCATGTTTCGGCGAAGTCTAGCATGCTTTGCAGCAACCTATGATCATCAACCAGACTCCCTTTATGGACTACACCATTCGTGAAGGGCGTCTCTACAAAATCAATAAGTTATGTGTGTCACAAACCGAAGACCGTCTCATTCTAATCCGAGAAGCACACGCCTCTTCTTGCGGTGGAAAATTTGTCACAACCAAAACCATCCTCAATCTCCAACGCTGTTTCTACTAGCCTGCACTGTCCAAACAAGTGGAAAATTTTATTCATACTTGCTCCCTTTGTTAACAAAGTAAACCATCTAATCGTATGCATGGTCTCTACCAACCTCTACCAGTTCCTTCTCTTCCATGGAATTTTTAAGTGGTCTCCCTACCACGTTTCGCAAGCATGATGCTATTTGGGTTGTATTTTGTTGTTTCTCTAAGATGGATATGTTCATTCCTTTTCATAAAACTACAACTGCTGCGCAAATTGCTAACCTTTTTTCCCATCATTTGTGGCCCCATTACGAATTACCCAGTAGTATCATTTCAGATCGTGACTCTCGCTTCCTCAGTGCCTTCTGGTATACTCTATTGGATGCCAACTTTGTTTTTCCACCGCATTTCACCCTCAAACCGATGACCAAACAAAGGTTGTCAACCACACTCTATTCCACTCTCTTCGTAGCTACTTTACCAAAAATAAGCAGTGGGACTCTTATTTGCACATCATTCAACACAGTTATAACAATCACCCACTCCTCCATGCACTTCTCACCCTTCGAGGTTTGTCTGGTATTTCAGCCAAGTGCACCCTCAGAGTTACCACTCACTCTTTCATCTCCAGGGCATGCACGTCAACACCAAGAGAATCATTCAGCGTAGAGTTTCATCCACAACATTACACAATGACATCCCCAAGTAGCAGAGGCATTGCAAGAAACACAAGAGCGTTCCAAGAAGAGACATGATAAACGATGCACACCATTGGTTTTTCATCCCGACGATCAAGTGTGGCTATCACTGGACAAGAACTGCTTCCGAGGACAACATCATAAACTCCACCCTTTGCGCTATAGTCCATACACTATGCTCGAAATAATTGGCGAGAATGCCTATCGCCTGGACTTGCCACCACAACTTGGCATCCATGATGTGCTCAATGTCAACAATATCAAGTTATTTAAGCCACCATTCCTTGAGGAAATTGTCACGATACATCATCCAGTGGATAATATACCATATTTTTAGCCTCCTCTAGTCACAGATACCATTCTTGACTTGCAGACTCACAACACTCGCCACCAACAGTATGTTTCCGACATTGTGGGATGCAAGGGCCAAACACTTGTGCAGACCAAGTGGATGTCTCCAACAACATTGCAACGTTCTTTCCCTCACTTGCTAGTGGAAGTAGTGACTCTTTTGGATTTAAATAGGGAGTAATTGGGCCACGAAAGAGAGCACCCATCTCTCTCTGCTTAGCTATTTCTATTTGTAAACTGCCCTCGCTAGTATGAGCAGGGCAATTCCTAATAAATATTAGCATGATGTTTCCGTTAGGAAGTGAACTAAATAAAAAGTGAAACAATGTTTGTCAGTCAGAAATAAAGTAGCAAATCTCTTGTTGTTGTTGTAAACAAAAATTTCCCAATTTGATAAAAAGGGTGTATGCTTGCTGAAATACAAGAAATGGTCTTTACTTCTTATTTTCCAGTATTCCTTCTATTTTCATTTTTATTTGGGCAATGTTATTTCTTTCATATCAGCCTTGTTGTTGTTGCATATTAATTTTTACAGATATAATTGTGGATCATAATTAAAAAAAGAGAGAGGAAAGAAAAGTACTTATTTCATGACATAGATGTCTTCAAACAAGAAATTGACCACAATTTTCTCAATTTCCCTTATCGAAGCTTTGACCTCGACCCACTTGGTAACATAATCAGTACATACCAAGATGTATCTCTTTCCAGGGGACATAGGATCAATAGGTCCTACAAAGTCTAGAGCCCATTTCTTGAAAGGTTCAATGAGAACCTGTCGCTGTAGGGGAATCTCATCAGTTGTTGTTGGTCATCTCATTTTTCGACAACTATCACAACTTATCACATACTTTTTGGCATCTCTAAATAGAGTTGGCCAATAGTATCCTAGACAAAGGATCTTATAAGTTGTTTGTTTATCTACAAAATTCCCAACACATGGTTCATCATGACATGCTTTTAAAATATCAAAGAACTCATCTTCCCTAAAACATCCATGTATTATCAAATCAACTCTAGTATAGAAAAGATCTTCTTTGATCCAGGAATATCTAGCACTTTGTTTAATAACCTTCTTCATTTCTCATGGTGAAAAGTAAACCACGGGGATTTAATAGAGATAGCAAATAAATTCTCATCGAGAAAAGAATATACTACTGGAACAGTCTCGCCAGGATTATTAAGGCATGAAAGCAAATATTACACTTGATTATCCTTTCCAAGTCGATCTATGATAATAATATTGAACTCCAACAACAATAGAAACCATCTTGTTATTCTACCATTTGTAATAGGTTTATTCATTAACTATCTAATGGTAGAATGGTCTGTGTGGACAAAGACTTTGTATCCAGTAATGTAATCTCATAATTTATTTACAACATGGACAACTACCAACATTTCCTTTTCAATAACAATATAATTTAGCTCAATTGGAGTTAAATTTTTGTTGATAAAGTAGATAGAATAGGTTAGAAGGTTTCCCTTTTGACCTAGTACTGCTCCTAGTGCTCCGAGTGTTGTATCATATGCATTTGTGGAAATGTGAAATGGTAAGATGGTCCCATCAATAATGGTAACCACTGTATAACTCATTCTATGCTTAATACTAAGCTATGATGACCTCTATTTAATCTTCTTTATCTGTGCATAAGACAAAGCTTCGAGGGCCCCTTGCTATGGTATGTGTCACAAGTGTATATATCTCTGTACAAAAGTTTTGATTTGCTTATGGTATCAGCTTCGACGCATAGAAAACCAATAAAAAATTACCAAAGCGTCGAGTCGACATATTATTTTCTATTACCCCTAAAAATTCAATGCATGTAGAAATTGGACGCAAATTTAAATTGAGTTGTGATAAGATACCAAGTTAAATTTAAATCTGGATTGTTCGTCTTTCTACCTGCGACGGCTACAAAGAATGGGGACCTCTAAAATCAAATCCCAAATTAGGGGCAACTGATAAGAGCTTGGTAGACAGTAAATTTAATAGTATAAATGAAAAATAGTCCGCTAAATCAAAACGTGTGCCCGATAGTTTCAAGAAGGATGAAAAGGTTTTTAAAGACTTGACACTTGGAAACACACATTCGAAATTTGGTGAATAAAAAAGATTCAATTATTAACTATAGTCCAACTTATCTGTTTTGTGCTAGAGAATTAGTTTATTCAACATAGGAACTCTCAAACATGATCATCCCTTACTTGATATTTATAATTTTCATTAATATAAAAACTAATTTATAATTAAAAAGAGAAAACAATTGAAAAAATCTTAAATCATTGATATGAGTATTTTAAATATTAACAATTGTTTTATTACATGGGTTTAAATGACAAAATAATTTATATGTCAAGTAATTTGGTCATTCTCAATTAAATACATTGATTTAATTTAATAAAGTTGAATATGAAATGCACCAACATCATCTATGGTGTAAAATCTTGCATGCAATTAATCTCTATTTAACTTTATTTGTTATATCAACATCTATATTATATTTGGCTAATTCACTAAATATAAATGTAATTATTTCGTATTCAATTTATATTAACATCTATATCATACTTTGTTAATATTTATGCAATTATTTACAGGGTGTAAAATACTTAGCTAATCGTTATGTTAGTATTCAACTTTATTTGTTATATTTATAAAATAACAAGTCATGAACTTTTTTACAACCAACATATATCCATTTTAACATATAACCAAACAAAGTTCATGACTTCAATTTATCACTAATTTCTTTGTATCACTTTTTTAATTAAGTAATGCATAGAGTTATTTTTCATAGTATTATAATTGAAATCAATTCACCTTATTGTTTTATGTTATGTTATTATCACCAAAATCAACCCACCCTTGTTTTATGTTATATCATTGTTAAAATGAATACAACTACTAGATTATGATAAATCATTTTTTATTGTATCATCATTTTTATTGTATTAGGAGGGTGAGCACGTTTTTTACATTTTATACATCTTAATATTATAATTGTTTTATTGTGCAAATATTAATAGATAAATCACATATAACCAAACAAAGTACATGACTTCAACTTATAATATATGTTTTGAAATTTGTTTTCACTAAGTTGTTGTTAAATTCATTTCACTTGTTGATTTGTTGTATCTCTCAGTTGAAATCAATATAGAGGATAAATTTCCTTCCTATCATTTCATCAATTAATTAATGTACTAAATCATAGTATTATCACTGAAATCAATGCACCCTATTGTCTTATGTTATATCATTGTTAAAATAAATACAAACTTGATTATGCTAAATCATTTTTTGTTTCATCACTTAAATCAATGGATATTTGTTTGCATTAAATCATTGCAACTAATTGCCCTCAATAGTAAATAGTAATAGTAAAGTAATAGTAAATATACTAAAGTAAATAGTAAATAGTAAATCTAAAGTAATAGAAGTAATAGTAATAATAAATAGTAATAGTAAATGCTAAAGTAATAGTAAATTTACTAAAGTAATTGTAAATATGATATATATAATAACCTTGTGTAATTTTTGTTTTTATTAATTGAGCCAACTTTAAATTTTTCATTTTTTTTAAATCTTTGAAATCTAACATCACCCTAACATGATAACTTCTCCCCCATAGTGGGTTGTAGACAACATTGGCATGATCCAGTGATCAATGGTGCATTTTGAAAGCCATTTCTTCTTCCTAATATGTATTTGATTTCCTCTTTCAAAAGTAAATAAGATTTACTCTATGAGAAGTACTTTTATGGTTTTCAATATAAACATGCTTGTCACTTTTTCAATAGTTATAAGTTCTAGGCTTTTCAAAATAAGCATGCTTGTCACATTTTCAATAGTTATATGTTCTAAATTAGTGGAACAAGTGGGTGGAAACCAGTATCCACTTGGATTAATCCTCCCCCCTTAGGAAACAATGATATCCATTGTGTTAATTTCCTCCATTAGATGGGGAAACTTTTGTTGAATCTGACTCCTAGTGAGCCACTTGCCCCGGTGAAGAAGATTCTCTTCTTTGATGACCTGATAGAGTTGGGTGTTCTACTGGTGGGTGACCTTTATCTTGGTGTCCATGATCTAATCCACTTTCACCTACTCAATGGAGTAAGGATTTATTTCTATAAAGACCAAGTACTCAACCATGTCTAAAGTGTCCAGGAGATGTGGAAAATATGGTCGAAGTAGTTCAACATTAAATATGGTGTGCAAGACAAGGAAAGGGGGAATACTTAATTCAAAATCATTCTCACCCACAAACTTGGTGATGTTGTAAGGCCCATATCGTAGTGGGAGGAGCTTCTGATGGGGTCCTGTGAAGTGCTCGTTCTGCAAATGCAACCATACATTATCTCCCACTTAAAACTTGTGTGGTACTCGATGTTGATCGTGACACTACTTGTACTTGGCATTGGCTTTCTACATAATATCCTAAACATGTTGTTGGACGTGCTAGATTCGTTCAACAAATTTGGTTCTTAATCACCCTCAGTTTAAGCATGGGAGGACTCTTCTTGTGCAGTTGTAATGGGAAGAGCTGTGTTCATGGGGGGCAATGGATGGAACCCTAAGCACACCTGAAAGGGGATATGGCCAATAGAGCTTTGGAGGGATCTATTGTAGATATGTTTAACATAAGGAAGTCTCTTGTCCCATGTGTGTGGATGTCTATAATTTTATATCCTTAGGATATGAACAATCGTCATGTTGACTACCTTTGTTTGTCCATCGGTTTGTGGGTGGACGACAGTCGATTTGGTTAATTTTGTGTCCATCATTGACCATAGGCTGGACCATAAAGTACTCAGGAAACTACTATCTTGATCTGAAATAATGGTCCATGGGATCCCAAAATGAACCTAAACATGCTCAAAGAAGATCTTAGCAGTGGCCTTGACTGTGAAGCTCTTCTTGCAGGGTTTAAAAAATGCCATCTTAGAGAATCGATCAATGACCACGAAGACACAATCATTATCATGCTTGGTTGAAGTTATACCAGGCATGTAATCCATGAAGTTGGACTCCCAAGGCCTCTCAGGAGTAGGAAAAGTGGTGTATATCCCTGTTTCTTAATGGAATCTTTGGAAATGGCATAGATAGTGTAGGATAGGATATACTTGTTGATATCTTGTCGGAGCTTTGGCCAATAAAAATGATTTTGTAGTACTGCCACAATTTTTTCCATGCCAAAGTGTCTTGTCACTTGACTATAATGAGATTCCCAAGTTATATTTTCACGCTCGCTTGAAGGAACACATATATGGCTCATTTGGCATAACAATCCATCTTAGAGATGAAAGTTTGGAACTAGTTTTCATGTGCTCAATGTTTAATAGGTAGCAACAAAGTCAGAGTCCTTGTTGTATAATTGTATCCACATGGATGTCTCATGCCCATAGGATTTGATAAATTTGGAAAGTGATAATCGTATGGAATCCATCTTCGCTACTAGAGTGAAGGTCTCATCATAGTCAATACCATGCACCTGCTTAAAGACTTTGGAAATAAGCTTGGCTTTGTATATGCTAATCTTCCCATATGCTCTGCTCTTGGTCCCGTAGACCCATCTGCATATGACAAGTTTCCTCCTAGAAGGAAGGGTAACCATATCCCAAGTCTAGTTCTCGAGGAGGGAGTTGTACTCCTCCTGCATGGCGAATTCCCAAAAGAGATTTCCAGCAGCCTCTCCATAAGATTATGGATCTGAAGACTGGACTAAGAAAAGATGCCTGGAGGGATATGGTTCAATGGCAGTGAGTGCAACAGGAGGCTCGTTGAAATCAAATCGAGTCCTCCTAGTGTCGATTGGATCACCAACGAGATACCCTACATGCTGAAGAGTAGTATGTTCCCACTTGGGCCTCTGCTTTGGCTCTGCAAATGCATCTGGATGCTCTGACTCTGCATCTGAATGTACTGACTCTAAATTTGAATCATCTAAGTTCTTTGAATAAAAAATCTTGTCTGAAGAATATTCAGCATGTGCATTCTCATCATCTCGAACAGGTGGAAGAACGAAGGTGTCTGCATGCGGCTGTTGAGGTACATGTGAGGGACTTTCCTCGAATTGGACACTACGCTCAATGATGATATGGTCCAAGGAAAGATGAATAATCCTATATCCCTTCACACTGTCAGGGTATCCAACAAAAATACACTTAGTTCTCTATGGATCAAGTTCCTTCCTCTTTTCAGAGGGAATCCAGGCCCATGCACATGAACCGAAAATGTGAAAGTGGGTCACTTTCGGTTTGAGTTCGCTCCAAGCCTCGTAGGGGATCTTATCCTTGACAGATCTATGAGGAGATCTATTTTGGATGTATGTTTCATAATTAAGTGCTTCAGCCCATAGTCTCTGTGGTAGTGACTTTGCATGCAACATGCAAGATGCCATCTCCTTTAGAGATCTGTTTTTCCGCTCAACAACCCCTTTTTGCTACGGAGTATAGAGAATTATATGATGCAACTGAATCCCTTCCTCATGGAAAATATTATGGATCTCATGATTTACATACTCTCCCCCGTTATATTTTCGGAGGACTTTGATCATCTTTCCAGACTATGTCTCAACCAGGGATTTGAAATCTTTGAGGTGTCGAAAGACATTAGATTTTTTCCTGAGAAAGTAGATCCATGTAAAACGTGAGAAATCATCAACAAAAATGAGAACAAACCTCGCTTTGTTGATGGATGGATGTAGAAAAGGACCCATAGGTCATTGTGGATCAGATTTAAAGGTGCAGAAGCTCTCTGAGACTTCCCTTTGTCGAATTTCTCCTGAGGGTGTTTTCTGAGAACACATCCCTCACATACTCCCTTGGAGAAATTGATGTCTGGTAGACCATCAACCAATATTTGCTTGCTAAGCTATTTCATGTATCTAAAATTCAAATTTCCAAACCTTTCATGCCATATCCTACTACTTTCATCAGCATGAGTAAGCAGTAAAGTAGAATCAGGTTCAATGAATTCAAAAAATGTATACAATATAGAGTGATGATTTACCTCGCCGGTAGCAACCCTGGAGTTGGTTTTCATGTTGTAGATGTCCACATAATTTGGTGTGAATATGAATTTATTTTCAGTTCCAGAATTCGTCATGTGATACAGAGAAAGAAGGTTGACAGAAATTTTAGGAACGTGTACCACATTCTCAAAGCTTCCGTTGGTGAGTTCAATCCTTCCTTTGTTGGTGACTTCGACAAAAGAGTTGTCCCCCATCATAATAGGAGGACCTTTGCATGCATCCAATGAATAATATACTACTTTTGAGTCATCCATGTGATGTGATGCTCCTGGATCAATGATCCAAGCATCAGGAGAGGATTTGATGGAAATCAAGGCATGGCTAGAATTTCCTTTCTTGGAATTTTGATCTTCTGGATTCTTCTTCTTGGCACCCTCGGGGATGCGATCTCCAAGGTTGTTTTGTTGAAGTATTTGAGACATCATATCTTTTTTATTTTTCATGCATACGGATTCTGGATGGAATCCTTTGTGACAGTACATGCATTTCTCCCCTTGTCTTCCCTTTTCCCCTTTGGATACAGAGGCATCGGTGAAGGGTTTTGTGTACCCTTCCTTCTTCGGTTGTGCATGAGATTTATGTTTATATTTATATTTAGATTTTTGATATTTTTGGTTGCCATCTTACACAGTGAGTGCATGCACCCTTGGGCCTTTGATTGTTCCTATGTTGATGAGCTTGGTTTTCTCTTATGTCGGGGATTCGATAAGGTCCTCAAGAGAAGGCATCTTCCAGGTGGCTCCAGAGGCGAATATGACCGAATGGAATGTGGATACGAATACATAGAATTAAAGACCAATATTGGAGAGAATGTTGAGAATCATTTGTTTCTCCTCCTTTGATTTATCAACCCCGCAAGCTTTGAGTTGCGACAGTAAATCGTTGAATTTTGTAAATAAATCTCGGATATTGTCGAAGCTTTTTGGATCCAATGTTAGCAGCTCCGCCACCAGAATGTGTCCCCTGATCTCATCCCATTTTCCAAATATCCTTTCCAAGGTGGTCCAGGCTTCATTGGGAGTCTTACAGGAAGATATGTGAAAAAGGAGATCGGGAGAAATAAGACTGCAAATTGTTCCAAATGCCTCATCCACGTGATTTAAGTACTTAGATTTTTCTATGGCTTATGTCGGTTCTGTATCTGTATTCAAGTTTAACCTATACAACCTATGGTTTGGAGATGTATGGATATTTTCTCCTTCCATGCAAAATAGTTGTAAGGTGTAAGAATGGATTCCTTTTGGAAATCCATCTTTCTATTGTCTTCAATATTTTGTACCTGCAATTTTTTTTTTTGTGTAGCTTTTGCTTAGCAGGTTGTTGGCGCTAATACCATGTAAATGTGTTGAATATGCATAGAATAGATCTATCTAAACAATTATACACACATTTGCAGAGAGAAAAGGAGAAATAAGAAGGAGAGAAAGAATGGAAGAATTCCCATTAATCGTACTAAATAATGAATAATTTACACATGATATAATCTGTATAACTCATTGAGTGCGCATTGGAGGAGAACCAATGTGCCATAGTGATGGTATATAATGATCTGGACACACACCAACAGTTACAGGAGTGAACTGCCACCTAGTCTAGTCTCTCAGGAAGTTACGGGAGTGAACTGCCACCTAGTTGAGTTAACTAGTCAACTAGTCTTTAGTTAACTGACTGAACAAAGAGTAGTGAGGAGTGGATCAAGGAATCAAGGGTAATGCACCAATATGGTGATGATCCCAAGGGAAGTGCACATTAGCTGGTGGTGATCCCAATGTTGCATGGTGACAAAACCAATGCAACATCTAAACTCAACTCAACTAGTCAAACTGAAGTGTCAACTGAAAGAGAATATTCTCCAGGTGGAATATTCTC
>JZKD02S2013710.1:183745-197264 GCA_000966675.3 Picea glauca
CCAATTAATTTAGAATACACACAGTGATCCTCTTTTCTTCTTGTGAAGCCAAGTCCCAGCATATAAGTATCAAATTTTTGATATCACATCCTTGGTGATTGTTTTAAACCATACAGGGAATTTTTTAGCTTGCATACCAACTGCTTCTTTCCTTTCACAACATAACCTTCTGGTTTCTTCATAAAGATTTCTTCTTCCAGATCCCCATGCAGGAATGATGTCTTCACATCCATCTGTTCTACTTCAAAATCAAATGCAACAACAACAGATAACAAAAATCTTATAGAGGTTAACCTGGAAACAGGAGAAAAAATCTCACCAAAATCAATTCCCTCAACCTGGGAATAACCCTTTTCTACTAATCGAGCTTTGTTTTTCTCCACTTTTCCTTCTGCATTCAGCTTCTTTTTAAATACCCATTTGCTTCCAATGGGATTTCTTCCAGTTGGCAACTCCACTAGATCCCAAGCCTCATTCTTATCCAAAGATTCCATTTCTTCTTCCATGGCCCTTTTCCAGATATTTCCATCCTTTGAATCCATTGCCTCCCTGACAGTTCTAGGATCATCATCAGTAATAGACAAAGAAAAATTTGAATGAAAATCAGATGGAATATACCTTTCCGGTATCCTTCTTTCTCTATCCGATCTCCTCAATACTGGAGTATGAGGATCTTCTTCTTCTGATTCATGTTCTTCTGTAGAGTCTTCTTCATCATCCTTTAAATCAAACTCTATCTTCTCTGGTTCTACCTTACTTGGTAGGACTTCCTGTTTAACAACATCCTTCATTTCTCTAAATACCACATCTTGGCTATACATTACCTTCTTAGTTTCTGGGTTCCAAAGATTATAACCTTTGAGACCATCTTTATATCCAATAAAGATACATTTTTCAGCCTTCTTATCCAGCTTACTCCTGTTTTCCTTTGGAACATGAACATATGCATCGCAAACAAATACCTTAAGATGTGTGAGATAAGGTTCCTTACCAGTCCATACCTCTTGTGGAGTCTTGTCACCCAATGCTGATGAGGGTGATCTGTTGACTAGATAACATGCAATACCCACTTCCTCTGCCCAGAATTCTTGCCCTAACCCGACACCACTGAGCATGCACCTTGATTTTTCCATTAGTGTCCTGTTCATCCTTTCTGCAACTCCATTCTGCTGAGGTGTATACAGAGTAGTATTCTTCCTTGCTATACCACACTTCTTACAGAATTATTCAAATTCATTCCCGCAGAACTCTCTGCCATTATCTGTTCTCAGCACCTTAATTCTTTTCTCTGTTTGATTCTCAACAAGATCCTTAAACTCTTTAAACCTATCAAAGACTTCAGATTTCTTCCCGAGGAAATATATCCAAGATTTCCTCGAGAAGTCATCTATAAATGAGACATAGTACATAGATTTTTCCAATGATGGGACCGACACAGGTCCAAAAACATCACTGTGAACTAGTTGTAAAATTCCTTCTGCCCTCTGTTGCACCTCCTTCGTCACCTTGGTGAGCAAAATCGAGATGCTTTCATGCCCAGTTGGGTCTACTGAGTAGGACAGCTGTAGAGAAAAGAGTTAGAGAAAGAAAAACAAAACTATAACTAAGAATTAAACTAATAGATACAATAAAAATTAAAATCATGAGCATAGGGACATAGCAATGAAAAGAATAAAAAGACCCATGTCACCAATGTTTTGAGGCTGATCTATTGATGAAAACAAAGCACCAAGAAGAAAGGGGACTATGAGTCCCTTCTTCCTCTAAGGGAAGGATCTTGGACCCTCACTAGTTGGCTCTTCTTACAACAAAGAAAGTGAAAATGGTGATGAAAGGACTCCTTACAAATCCACTCAATGGTGAGATGGATTGTCCAATGTAATGGTGCCAAAGTGATCTTGTCAAGGATGGAGTCCTTAAAACAATATAGGCAACATAACATTACTTTGAATTCCTTGAGAAAATGACGTCCATTCATGGATTTTTATAGCATTGATTTGGGTTATTGTTTAATTGCTTTGTAGTGTGAAAAGAGGCCATTTAGGGAATTATTAGGTCTTTGACCAGCCCACCATTCGGATCCAGCCCAGATTTGAGGGTCAAATCGGCTTGGGAGCTGAACCATAAGTGGTTGGGAGGCCAAACACTTCAATAAATGCGTCGTTTAGTAGGTGCGCGTCTTTTTTCGCTAACAGTCGCGCATGTTGCGCCTATGCGCGTTTTATACATTTATGTTCCGCGCATGTGCGCATGCGCCCAATGTCTACAAAGCACTCTTCAATTTTTCACTACTTTGTATAGTTTTTTACCTTTTTGAATGTTGTGGTATTAATTCAGGTCCATGAATGACTTCATTACTGTTTGACGATGCTGAGTTCTTGTAACCATGTGTAGACGAAATTTCAGTGATAACAGATGCCCTCTGATGGGTGAGGTTAGGAGCAGACGTATAGCCGAAATCCATCAATGTTTCTTCTACTGATAATGCTGTTGTAAGAGAGAGTAATAGTGTGAGTGGCCAGAGTGATCTGTTGGAGGGAAAAAGGAACCGGTAGGACACGACCTTCCATGAGGTGTGTAAAAGATAAAATTGTGTACAAACGAGGCAGGCATGCCCCATGCTCGTGTCATGTAACTCTGAAAAAGGATGACTGAAGCATTGGTGTAGACAACTGCAGCGCCCTCGGGGGCGATTGTGATATAGGAAAAAGACAATTCTACAAATGAACATACTCTGAATAGTAGGCAGTGATCATGGTAACAAGTAGCAGCGATTATGTGGGCATTGGTAGCCCATCCAAGTTCAGAGGTCTTCGACAAATGAGAGAAATAACTGCAATAGTCACAAAGTAAGACCCACTTTAACATGATAAAGTGTTGGCATCGAATGTTATGGGGGCCAACGACAGCAGGGAGCAATGGTGTTTCACCATGTGCCATCCGAGATCTCTCATTGAGTGGAGAATCAGAATCAAGATACTGTCGCCCTTCTGGAAAATTGTGCTGATGTCAAAAAAAGGGGAACGCGACTCCCAGAAGAAAAGGGCTTCATGAAATATACTGAGGTGAGGAAGTGGCATAGGTACATGGACGAAGTCAAGATGTGGGAAGACTCAAGAATTCCCTTGGTTGGAGGATGCATGAGATATAAAGAGGCCGCAACTGTGTAATGAGGTCAAGGGTCAGGGGGACGACAAGACCGGTGATAAGTTGTGCCAGAGGTGGGACAAGGTGAACAAATTCAGAGGGTAGAGGTAAGTGACCTGTGGGGTACTCTGAAGATATGGACGATGCCAACAAGGGTAGATGATACATATTTCTCCAACCAAGGGTGACATGGGTTTATCCAAAAGGAGGGAAGCAAGTCGCGAAAGGTGACGACAAAAAAGATAATGTAAGGACTGGAAATAAAGGCGTTAGTACAATAAATATTGAATAATTGGGGAGAAATGTACAAATACAGAAATGGGTGCCCCAGTGTGATATGGGTGGTCCACGTAGGGCATTAATTTTCATGGAAAACTGATGAAGGGTGGGGGCCCCATTGGTGAGTTTCTTTATGAGGTAGGTGAAATGAAGGTAGGTTCGCAGATGGGCAAACTGATTGTGGATGAAATGGAGGGTTCATGATACTGTGGAGGTGCAGGTAAAAGAAGAACCGAGAAGAGAGAATCTGAGAGTCCATGTGGGAAAGCTAGCAAAATGAGGAGAAGAAGTATGTGGTTAATTCGCGACATGATGAAAGACTATCGGGACTCCCATTCCTAAAGGGTAATGAAGAACAGCATGAGTGTCAAAAGTGCCAAAAGGTGCTATGAATGGGACAACTCATGTGGGTAAGAATGCTACCGGGTAACAGTACCGAAGATGCAAAATGGAGGTGTGGGTACTGCAGAGCCGGGAATGGAGATCCTAGAGGTAAACATTAGAGGGTGTGACTGGAAATGAAAGTGCGATACAGTGGGAAAGACTACATGCCAGTGCTACTATATACCTGAAGGAGTTGTGCTGATGGATGATGAGCAAGTACCTGCACACATAAAAACCAAATATCCAAAGTGAAAAATATCTAAAGAGAATCAAAGATATAAGCATGTATTTGATAAGTGTGACTATGTGCATGCGTACCTGACCAGGGTATGAAAAAAAAAAAGGCGCCCTGGGGGCTTAGGATGAAAAGCGAACCAGGGACTGCTGTGATGTAGGTGATGGGATGCTGATCCCGTGGCTGAAGACGGGTTGAAAAATGGACACCGTGGGCTCCCAGAATGGTGAGTGGAAGTTTGGCAAAAGGCCTATATATAGCTGTAGGGCCCACATTGCCACCTCATTTGTACTTGCTGCAATAGTGACTGGACGAGCAGTTTTTAGAGGATATTTGGAGATTCAGGGTGGACGAGGCATCTGATTGAGGATCTGCGAGTATCAGGTTAGTGGTCTGATCATCCTGCATAGAAATAGGTTTTCAATTTTTGGGCAGGGGCTGTACGGAGGGTCGTACAGAGGTATTTAAGGGGTATGGGCCCCACATGCACGGGCGATCTGGTGATAGGAATGCATACGTGCGTGCCTGCCCACCGAATATACACGCATGGGGGCACGGTAGAGGGATTTTAAGGCGCGCTCGAAGGGTGCGCCTGTGAGTTGAATAGGCGCACACTAGTGCGCGTCTATGGGTTGAACATGCGCGCACCTTTGCGCGCCTGTATGGTGAACAGGCGCGTATAGGGGTGCGCCTGTGTATTGAACGGGTGCGCATGTGTGCACACCTGTGTAGTGAACAGGCGCGCATGTGTGCGCACCTGTGTAGTGAACAGGCGCGCATGTGTTCGCGCCTGTGTAGTGAACAGGTGCGCATGTGTGCGTGCCTGTGGGTAACAAAAACCGCGCCTAGGAGGCAAGGTTGGGGTGTATAAAGATGAGTCTTTTTGATGTTGTTGATGGTTGCTTGAGTTGATAGAGGACTCTGTGTTATCTGCAGGTGGATGGTGGTGATGATGCCAGTACGGTGGTGAGAGCAAGACTGGGCTCCGTTGCGAGACGCCGTGGCCATTGAGGAGCCTGGTGTGCGTGTGACTTTGGCAACCTATGGGTTGCTAAAGTTTTTTGGTGCCCGTTGATATGGGCACAGGAGTATCTACTACAGTTCCTGATCCAGATGTGGAGTCCGGAGCTACACTGCTTCCTCGTGCGAGGAGAGCAGATCCCCTTCACTGCGGTGGAGGATGTATATTTTTTGACTGGGCTCCCCTTTCGGGGAATGGCCATACCGGCGGAGCCAGTGTTGCCTAGGAGTACTTTTCTTGCTGATATTGGCCGGAGATATTGTTCAGGTCAGGATTTTATGTCTGGGACGGTGGTGATTATATCGGCAATAGATTCCCTGGCGCATCGCTGTATAGCAACGATGATTGTACGGGTATATGGGTCACTAGCGACCCAGCGGATTAGTGGGGGCTAGTGTCTGGTGCTGGAGAGAGTGTTGGCCAGCGAGTGTTTCACTTGGCGGCTGACGCTGCCTGCGAGGATGGTGGCACAGTTGGACCACTGTCGGTCCACTGGTGCATGGGAGTTTTCTTTCGGGTCCATCCTAGTGGCCTGGTTTTTAGAGAGGGTGCCAATGTTGTTCCTGAGGATTCTACAGGAGATGTCGGGGGCGCGAGAGCTACGGTTGAGGCGGTGGTTGACAGTTTTTCTTCGTCATGGTGGTGGCAAAGGTGGCCACTTATTTTCGGTAGAGGCGACATAGGTATGGCGGCAGATGCTGCAAGTGATACTTCGATACCCCTATGCTGGGGTGGACTTTCGGGGTGACCCAGACATGGTGCTACCTCCTGGGGAGGTTTTTGACCATCGAGGTATGTTTAGTATTGGTGTGCATGTTTTGGTTTATTTTGTTATTTGAGATAGCAGTCCATATGTATATGATATAGATGCTGATACTATCTGTTGTTTTGTTGTATGTGCAGATGTGGCACCTCGCGGGTGTGAGGTGGAGATGCAGAGAGCGCTGGCTCGTCGAGAGCCGGAGAGACTGCTGCAGGGAGAGAGACGTCGGTGGGAGGATGCTGCGGGGCAACCAGCTGAGCCAGAGAGGGCAATGAGGAGGCGCCGGTTCGATGACCCTGGTGCGGGGCCATCACACGCTCCTCCGGCGGCGACCGGAGTGGATTTTGATGATATGCGCCGTCGTCTGAAGACGATTTTGTAGGATGTGCCTGAGGGCATGTGGTCGCGTATCCAGGACGAGAGTTTCCTGGAGCAGTGTGTGGGGGTACTTCCACCATGGAGGTCCATAGTGCGACGAGCAGCAGTGGTTGCTGCTATGACGAGTGGACGCCTGCCACCGGGGTAGGAGGGTCCTGTGGGTGGACCACCACCACCTGGGGCAGGTGGTGGTGGGCCGCCACCGCCTGAGGGAGGAGTAGGTGGTGGCGCGATAGAGGCACCATGAGTGGTGCATGATGTATATCTTTTTTGTTGTTGTATATAGGCTGTTGAACCCATTTTTTGTACCGAGGTGCTGCATTGGCCTACGGATACATGTATTTTTGTATGTAAACATTCAGATGGCTTGATGGGTTTTATATATACATGAGTATACATATTTGGAGATCCATATGGTGTCTACATGTTTTTTGCTGATGAGTTGATTACGTCTATTCTATATATATGCTGTGACAGGTTTTGTGATATGTTTATGTATGTGTAGCTTGATGTGATATATGCCAATCTAACACCATGTTAGCTATGTGATCTGTTATTTGATTCAATTGTCTTGGAATATGTGTAAATGTAATGGAATCTAAATGTCTAGATAACATCCTAACCTGCAGGTACTTGCGAAAGAGGCACGGATCGCGTACGCAGTACACATTGTTGAGATGGAGAACGACTAGTTGAGAGTCAAGGAAGATGCTAAGGTGACGAATATGATGATGCTGGGCATCGGCCAAGAGGCCAATGACAACAGTGTATTTGGCTTGGTTGTTGGTTGCTGACCCCAAACATATGTCGTTTGAATGGAGCAGTTCATGTGAGGGGGTGTAAAGAGCCCAGGCAACCGAAGCGAGATTTTGTGTCCAACGGCTGGCACCGTCAGCGTAACCAATGTGGTAGGCTAGTGGAGGAAGCATCTGTCAATAGCACAAGGGATAGTTTAGACATGAGGGGAAGAGAAAAAAGATTAAAAATGCTAGAAAAAGAAATAACCTAAAGTAGAATGACTACTTTTAAGCATAAAATTTCTTGAGATACAACCCGTTGATGGGTTCTTTGAGAGAGAGGCCTTCGGGGGAGGCCAGGATGTATGCGTATTTGGTGAGGCAATGTTGAATAATGTATGGGCCATGCCAGAGTGATTCAAATTTGCTGTGGCCAAAGGTATCATGAGCGATATCGTAAGCTAGGATGAGGTCACCTTCGCGGAATGATCGAAGGTTGACATGGAGATCAAAGGTAGCCTTGGATCATTTTTTAGCTGCCTTGTTGTCCTGTAAGGAAGATCGATGATGTTCATCCAGAGATTCCAAGTTCAGCAAGCGCTGCTCCATTGGAGCAGTGTCAGGTAATAGCTCAATTGCGGTGCGTAAGGTGGGGATTTCGCACTCGATGGGAAGAGTTGCCTCGACCCCATGCAATAAATGGAATGGTGTGAAACCAGTAGCGGTCTTCACAGCCGTTCGATAATCCCATAGCACAGAAAATAACATATGATGCCAATTGGTTTTATGTTTATTAACTGTGCGTTGTAGTATGGTCTTGAGGACTTTGTTAACTGCCTCGACCTATCCATTTGACTGAGGGTAATATGGTGAGGCAAACTCGTGAGAGAAGCCTAACCGATATGAGAGTTCGATGAAGATCTCATTCTCGAAGTGTTTCCCATGGTCGAAAATGAGTTGGGGGGGTACTCCAAAATGGGATATGACGTGGTTAAAGAAAAAACGTGCGGAAGTGTCAGCGGTGTTGTTGAAAGTGGGCATAGCTTCGGCCCATTTGGTGTAGTAATCGATGGAAACAATGATGTATTTGTGACCATTGTTGGAGGGGGGATTACAAGTCATGAAGTCGATGCCCCATTTACAAAAAGGGATGGCAGTAATGACAGGGTGGAGAAGAGCGGGGGGAGCCCGAGCTTTGTTGGCGTAGAGTTGACATTGCCCACATCGTTTCACGGCATGAATGCAATCATGAAACAAAGTAGGCCAAAAGTAACTGGCTTGGATAATATTTTGAGCAGTAGATATACCCGAAAGATGGCCCCCACATGCGCCGCTGTGGTAGTCGTTTAAGACTCTATTGGCCTCGTCAATAGTCAGGCATCGACGAAGAATGGTGTCGACGCCCCGCTGGTATAGGATGTCTCCGATGAGAAGGTAGTGGGGGGCCTGATGGCGAATACGTCGACGATCATCCCATGACAGGTGGTTACCGAACTTTTGAGTTCGGAGGTAGACGAGAAGGTCACCGTACCAAGGATCATCCGAAGTAATGTAAAAGAGATGTTCGTCGGGAAAGTCGGGATTGATGGGGGCACTGGTGGTGTCAGAGGGGAGGGTCATGACAAGTTTGGTGAGAACGAGGGCCTTCTTACTCTTAGGTGTTGATAACTCGAGGTCGTACTCCTGAAGGATAACAATCCATCGAGTGAATTTGCCATTAACTTGCCGCCGGCTATGCAAGTAATTCATAGGGTTGGAATTTGCGACGACCTTTGTAGTGCAAAGCAGAATGTAATGGCGCAGTTTCTAGACGGTGAGGAAAACTGCAAGAGCAAGTTTCTCTTCGTGTTTATACTTCAAGGGTGGCCCTGAAAGGTTTTTACTAACATAATAAATGACATGTTCACGATTGTCATCTCCGAGATGGACGAGGATGCCGGCTACTGATACAGTTGATGCTGATACGTAGAGGATGTAGTCGCGATTATAGTCAGGTGCACTAATTAAGGGTGCATTTGAAAGCGCTTCTTTAAGATCGTCAAATGACTGTTGGGCGTGGTCGTCCCAGTGAAATGGGATGTCGTGGCATAGTAAGCGAAGGAAACCGTGTGCGGGTATGGCGTAATCCGGGACAAAGCGTCTAAGAAAGTTATCTTTGCCCTGAAGAATCTGAAGTTTCCGTAAATTCCAGGGAGGTGGGATTTTGGTGATAGCTTGGACTTTGAGGGGGTCTACGGTAATACCATTTTGGGAAACAATAAAACCGAGGAGGTGCCCTGCGGTGACACAGAACACACACTTGAGAGGATTCAAGCAGATGTTGTACTGATGACACCATTGAAAGATGATTCGTAAATCATCAAGATGCTGGGTACGTTTCTTGGATCGAGTTGTGAGGTCGTCCAAGTAGGCAAGGATGATTTTAGCAAGATCGTGAAAGATGTATGTCATCGCCTGCTGGAAAGTTGCGCCGGCATTTTTCAAGCCGAAAGGCATGACCCGATATGAAAAAGTACCCCACGGGGTAGTGAATGCAGTTTTATACTGATCAGCGGGGTGGATTTGAATTTGGTTATAGCCAGAGAATCCGTCCATAAAGGAGAGAGCCTCGTGGCTGTCGCAGTCATCGATAATTTGATCGATGAAAGGTGTTGGAAAGTTGTCTTTGGGACATGCGTTATTGATATCGCTAAAGTCTGTGCAAACACGGATAGTGCCCTATTTTTTGTCAACGGGTATGGGGTTGGAAACCCATGAGGTATAAGCGATGGGGTAAATAAACCTGGCAGCGCGTAATTTGTCAATTTTGGCTTTGATAGCCGCGGCTTTGGATGGGTGTAGTGATTGCTATTTTTGGCGAACTAGTGTGATGTCAGGCCAGGTGTCGATGCGATGTTCGACAATAGAGGGATCAAGGCCAGGCATTTTCGTGTATGACCAGGCGAAAATATCCCTATATTCCTGGAAGAGGGTTTTATATGCGGCGATTTCCTGAGGAGTGCAAGCAACTCCAATGGTGATTTCTTCGATGATGCCATGTTTAATGGAAATGTCAATTTTGATGGTGGAGGAAATGTTGGCCATGTTGCCTTCTCCAAATGCATCAGGGGCAGTAATGGGATTGTTGAACCAGTTGATAGGCCCGAAGGGGATAAAATATTTGGTTTCGACCGCGTAAATGGGGTTTTGGTTAGGAAGCATAGAGGTCGTCTGTGGAGAGAAGAGTGCGCGGTGGTGTAGCGCATCCCAGGGAGAGTTTGGGTGATTTAACTCTTCGATTATTTCTTCGTCGCATTGGAATTGACAGGAATACAAGGGGTCATGCAGAGTGATCTCAGTGATAGTGGGGTTTCCCCTTAATGAAGAAGCAGGGGGAACCATTCTAGGAGATGGTGAGGGTTCACTCGACATAAACCAAATATTGAAGTATTGAGGGGTACCAGTGGTGTTTGGGTGGAGAATGTCCGTAGGGATATGAGAGGGAGAGTTGGGAGGGTTGGGAGGTAAATCCTTAGATATGTCATCTAATAACTATGGAGGTGTTGGGAGTGCCTCGGGCTCAGGAGAAATGACATGAAGATCCTCTAGTGATGAGGTAATGTCTGTTATCGCCTCTGCGGGTCGGTGAAGTAGGGCCAATTGACGTTGCTTGTATTCAAGGATCATGGGACACTGGTATGTAAAATGAGCTAATGAATTGTAGAGAGAGCAAGGGCGTCTCGTACGTTCATTGACTGAAGTGGTGACATAACAAATGTCAGTGATATTTGTTGAGGGGGACGTAGTAGGGATGGGGTTGTTTTGAAAGTTCTGGAACACTGCGGCTAATGTTTGCCGAAAACATGGCAGTGCTGGGCAATGATGGGTGTAATGGACATACTCGGAATAGATAGAACAAGCGTATTTGGTCCTCAACCCTTTACTACTGGAAGGGTGGGTGGTGGTGGTGAGACTAGCAGTAGTGGTGGGGGTTGTGGGTGTTTGATTGAGGGGAATCAAATTCCGTAATTCAGGTAGTGATGGACAATTGTTGGTTTGGTGGCCCTCCTTCTCACAGAGTGCGCAAGGTGGTGGGATGCGTGGAGGAAGTGGAGCAGTGGGCTCTTTCTTCTTTCTCCTACCCCCAGCTGTAACAGGGGAATTAGTGAGTGGGGGAGTGGTGGGGGTAAGGATGGGAATCGTCATGGGGATTCCTTCCTGTGGGGGAAGGGATGGTCGAGGGACCATATCAGGTGGGTGTAAATACCACACTGGGATTGATAACACCATATTAGGTAGTGTGAGCATTGCGGCTACCTGATAAGATTCTATACCGGGTGGAGGGTAAAAGAAGGGAATTTGAGTGAGGGGTTGAGGAACTGTCTCCCAAACTGGACTCTGTCTTTGGGGGGAAGTGGAATCATGGACGGATGGGGTCGATGAGTGTCTAGGGGGTTTTTGGGGATGGGTTTCTGTGATGACTAGGACATCAGATATGACAGAAGCCTCTGGAGGAGGAAGGGTGTCCTCTGTGTGAGTTCCATTAGATGAGATGACGCATACTTGATTAGCAGGATGAAGGAGTGGTGGTGCTCCATGGTATGTCCCTAACAAGGATGGATCTATAAAAATCCCAGGACCCATCTCGACGAGTGGATATGTGTCTTGGTTTGTGTGGATGAGAGGAAGAATGTTATCGAGGTTGGCAGATGGGTTAGGCTCGTAATGTGAGACTTGGTCGATGGTCACGATATTCCCATTGTGGGGGAACATCATTGTCCAAAAGACGAAAGATGCCACTGCCTTCATAGCGTACATGTAGCTACGACCAAACAGGATATTATAATTGAGTGGGGCGTCAATAACTTCAATATCGATGAGAATAGTCTTTCCCTCGAGTTCCACAGGGACATTTTGAAAGAGCCCTTCAAGAGAGGATGGTCGTCCATCATAGGCTCGTAATGTGATGGTAGAGGGTATGAGTTCTGGGGAACCAAGTTTTTGCCATACCGTTTTGGACATGATGCACGTAGATGCACCTTCATCGATGATATACCGATGAACTGTGATGTTCCGTATTTTCACTAGTATTTTAAAAGCGATCAAGGCGAGAAGATGAGGTTCGCCGCTATCAAGATCAAAGGTGATGAGTCGAGTATCAGCAGGGTCGACTACCCCCAAGGCGGAAAGTAGTGATTTCCGCTGAGTAGGACAAGTCTGGAGGACTTCCAAGACTAACATGGCAGCCGGGGATTGTGCTAAGTCATCTACCAAACTATAGTTATGAGCTGCCCTAACCTGTGGGTTGTGGACATTCCTGTGCAATGGGATGCGAGGGATGCGAAGTGGTGCTTCGGCGGAAGGGCGAGGGATCACCAACGGGGGTCCTGATGGTGGAGGGTTTGTTTCTGGAGGGATGGGAGTAGACTCAACGGGTGGATGATATTGACAATTACGCGTTTGCAGAAGGATTTCTTCTTCACTGGTGAGGAGAATTGTATGCTCTATTGGTTTGTTGGGGTTGAGGTATTGTCCCACCTGAGGTGGGGGGTGTTGTGTGTCCTGTGGGGTGTTTATTACACCTTGATGTGGAATAGGATTTTGCAGCATGGCGGGAGGGGGTTGTTGCACATATTGTTGTGGTGTCTGTTGAGGGACAGGTTGTGCAGGAGCATGGGGAAGACTACCCGAGTCTTTCAACCGTTTGAAATCACTGATCTGGGGGCAATGGTGAGTGTAATCGCCGAATTCACCACAAAGGGCACAAGGGAAGATGGTTTTAACATTATTTCACCCTTGGTGTTTATTATTATTTCCCACTTGTGGGTTTTGGTTTCCTTGGTTCTGGTTGCCCCCAGTGGGTTGGTGCTGTGGGGGTTGATTCCCACCTTGACCTGGGTTGTTGTTATTCCTATTCCGTCCTTTCTTCTTGGCATTGTTCGATGGATGGGTTGGATTGGATGTGTTCAACTGTTCAAAATTTTGGTATTGTTGAGCAACAGAGGGTTGAACAAAATTCACCCCCGCATGAGGATGTGGGGGGGCCATGGGTTGTGGAGGACCAGGAAATGGGAAGTATGGATTCTGTGGTGGTACCGAACCATAATGTACATAGGAAGGCGGAGTGATTTCGCTAGTACTATAAGAGGAGGTGGAGGAAGTACCACTGGGTGTTGGAATAGGTGGATGTATGGGGGGTGTCGACGGTGGTCCACTGATGGGTGGGGTTATAGCAACAGAGTATGGTTGTTGATAAGGGGGTGGGGGAAAAAAAGAAGTGCCCCCGTATGCCGGCGGGGATTGAGGTGTTCCATACATCGGTGGGGGGTGGGGGTGTGGACCATGGTGTGTGGTGGAACCTATTAGTCCATCTGCTGGGTGAGACATCCCAGGTTTATCTTAGCCAAATGGCATAGGTTTTGGAAGATCAGGAAGTACCGTGTATAGGTACCCTGACTGTGCATAGATGAGGTCATACTGCTGGGCCTTGCTGATGGCTTCCTCTTCAGATTGAGGGAAGGTGGAAGCTACATCCTTACCGAGGAGAGAGACAAGTGATCTAAGAAACCAGTCGAGACACTGTTGCTTGGTGGTTT
>JZKD02S2013710.1:200883-214896 GCA_000966675.3 Picea glauca
ATTGCTCCTCGAACCATCCTGCAAGTTCCCTTTTCAAAAATTGTTTTTACCCCTGCATCTTCCATTTTTCTTACATAAATCAAATTTCTGGCCATACCTGGGATGTGTAGAACACTAGGTAGTGTTCTAATCCTTGCATATATGAGTCTCAACTTGACCCTTCCTCTTCCTATGATTCTGGTTTTCGAATCATTACCAACGAAAACATTACCTCCATCATACTTTTCATATTCGCAGAACCACTCCCTGTGGGGAGTCATATGAAAGGATGCTCCAGATTCAATCAACCATGCCTCATGATCTACATGTGTGCTTGAAGAGTCCAAGTACACATCCCCTCCTTCTTCCTTTGAGGTATTCTCTTCTGTAGAAGAAGATTCTTCAGATCCCTTCTTTTTCTCAACTTTGGATCTACACTGCTTCTTGTAGTGCCCTTATTTTCCACACCTCCAACATAGCCTTGCAAACTTTCCAGGAGATTTAGATCTACCCTTAGACTTAGATCTCCCACTTGAGAAATTAGATCTATTTCTTTCCTGGGAACGTTCTTTTGCAAATAATGTGTCTGTGCTATGTCCTTCCATATTATTTCGTCTCATCTCCTCTGACAACAAGGATGAGACCACTTATTCAAACTTCAAAGAATTTGTATTACTACCTATGGCCACAACCAGACTATCCCATGAGTCTGGTAAAGAACACAACAAACTGATACATTTATCTTCATCTGAAATTTTAATCTCAACATATACTAACTGACTTACCACAGTATTGAAGGCGTTCAAATGCTTTGCCACCGAGTCCCCATCTCTCATCCTCAATTTATACAGCTTCTTTCTCAAGAATAGTTTATTTACCAGGGACTTAGACTGATACAACTTCCCCAACTTTTCCCATAAATCCTTGGCTGCAGCTTCCTTTGACACATTTAGTAATATTGAATTGGAGGGACACAGTTGGATTGTTCTCTTTGCCTTTCGATCCATCTTTTTCCAGTCATCTGCAGAAGTTCCTGTAGGTGCAGTACCTGGATCTACCATGATCCACTGATCTATTTCCACCAAAAGATCTTCCATCTTGAGCTTCCATAGCTCAAATATTTTCCCATTAAACTTCTCGATCTCCATCTTCGAATTGCTTGGCATTTCTTTTCACCTGAAAAACAATACCGCAGATCTCCCACTGTAACAGGGCTTATCATAGTCCCAAGCCAAACCCTTGACCACAAAGGCGTCTCCCTGAAGCCAATAAATCTCTAATACCAAATGTAAATTCTAACCTTGTACAATGTCTACTATAAACATATATTTAGAAAAGAACAGAAAATATATAATGGCAAATACAAACATTACACAGAGATTTTTCCCCTGGAAACCCAAACCGGGAAAACCAACATATATTATATTCATTCATTGTGTTACATTATTTACAATACAATATACATATAGGATCCAACGGCATCCAAAACCCTAACCCAATGACCTGGATTAGTCCAAAACCCTAATTCCTTAACCGGAAATAGAAGACCATCGGCAAAAAAACCATGTGCCGAAAATACCACCTAAATACATGATACATTTCTCGAGGTAGGTGTCATGTTTCTCAAGGCAGACACTACTACTCGTGAAAAGAATATAACACATACCCAACATTTCTATACCAAGGGAGATGGTAGTGGGGGATTCTAGGGTGAAAATGGAGAATGCCCTAGGAAATCAATACCCACAGTATCTGCAGAGATAGAATTGGCGCCATTGTACCTCGTTGCACCTGGAGATGGGCTATAATGGTAGGTGAAGTGAATGCTTGGGGCCTCAAGCAATGCATGATATTAATTTGCATGTGGTGAAGGAGGAGAAAGAGCCAGGTGTCTATCGAACCAAGCATGGGAGGTGTCAGGAGTGAAGGCAATTTGTACCATTCGGGCACCCGCATTTGGGCCAGGAGTGTCCCTTGGTGCAATTCTAACATAGTCTTGCTTGAGAGAATGGATAGTAAGTTCATCAAAATATCAGTCCTGGAGATCTAAGTTTTCAGCGATTCCTTCATTCGAAATCATGTCTTCAAGGGAGTTGGATGTGCATCTGACATGTTGGAAAGTGATGGAGGCAAAGGGAGCTAGAAGAAGAGTGATTTTTTGTAACCCTTGGTCCAATCTCTATCTTGGGGAAACCTTGGCTCTTTGAGATCTATTTTGGATTCTGATAACCATTGAGATAATGAGCTGAGAGTAACCTTCAATTATAAGAGTAAAGAGAGCTATTTGTTTGGCTATTTTCATACCATGATGAAGACCTGAGAGTTATGCTTGATTGTTGATTCCCTGACCTATGGATCCATAGAATATTCAAAGGATTATACGTGAATTGTTTCTAAAGACTCCACAAAAACCAATTGGCCCTGGATTACCTTTGGAAGCCCTGTTGAAATTGAGTTTGATGAAGCCTAGAGGAGGACTACTCCAAAGGTCATGACTAGAGGGAGGATTGGTCTTTTGAGTGGTGAAGTCCATGTGAGGACCAGGAGATATGCCCCAGAGATGTAATATTGTAGCCTCATTCTTATATTCTTTGAAGTCATGTTCAATCCATGGGTGGAGATGAATCGTTTCCAGAAGTTGTTTTCGACAAGTCGTCCAAAGGAGATCTTCGGAGGATGAAGTGTTTTCAAAGATATGTTGATTGTGTTCTTTCCAAACATTCCAAACAATGAAACCTGGGATGAGTTGCCAAAGGATATTGAGAATAGGATTGTGGTAAGGATCATCAACCTAGTTTTTTAAATTTTGGACTGTATCTCCATGAACTCGGTCATATCTTCTGCATAACATGACTGTGTCGTCCTAGAGTTTACAAGAGGTGGGGAAGTTGTATAGGAGGTGATCGATGGTTTCCTCATGGATTAGACAGAGGGCGCAGTGAGAAGAACCAAATAAGCCTCTTTTAAGAATATTGTCCCATGTTAAGAAACGTCTATGTAGAGCCAGCTAGAGGAAGATCGAAATATTAGGCCACATTCGCGAGGACATTAGTCCCCCTTTATTTTTAGAGAGGTGGTTCTCCTCTTTGGATAAAAGATATATCTTTGAATATCTTGGATTAGGGAGAGTGCTAGGAAGAAAACCCCAAATATTTATTTCTTGGATTTATATGAGAATGGTTCTTCAATAACCCAGTATGATCTTTATGTGCAATAAGAAATTTTTACAAATAAAAGATTGAAGAGGAGCTTCAATATCAGAAAATATAAATATTCAATGCCAAATATATAATCCTCTATATATACATTCGTATCTCCTCATAAGAGAAAATAGAGAATATTTCTGATCATCTCAAATAATTTTAAAAGACTATTGCAGTTAAAATGGTAGGGGATTTGATAGATCAACCTCAAATATCTCATACTTAAAACTCAAAGTTGCAAGATTAAGTCAAGATCAACCCGGAAAGTAATTCTTTGTGGAGTATTTCTCATAAAATATATCTAACAATATACAAAATCCATTTGATAGTAACATATATTGTTGCAAATGCTCCATGATCATATATCAAAAGTCTTGGAATATTACAAGAAAAAGAATTGAGAACTCAACCCCATGATTGTTTCAAGAATACAAACACAAAGCTTTGAGAAAACAGTGTAGAAGAAGAAAAGAATGGAAAATAATGAAAATATTTTCTTGTTGATCAAAATCTTGATTACATAATTATGGCTGGTATGTCTCTCTCCTGCTCCTTTGAATTCCCTCTCAATAATGAATTCTTAAACTCACGAAATCTCTATTTTCCCTTTTTAAAGAAATGCTCTTACTACTTGAGTAGTTAGGGTTTTTCCTTTTTATTTTTTAGAAAATAACTTTAATTAATACAACGTTGGAATCTCATTAATGAATTGAATTCATTGATATTTGTTCTTTAAACTGGGCCTCAAAAACATTAAATAAGAGTTTTTTAAATAAACTTTTATTTTGAATAATTTTTAATTTGTTGTCTCCTTTAAGACATGATTGTGTTTTAATTTTCTTGTAATGATGTGGATATTTTCATCCCTTGAAACCCCTTCTTATGTGACATTCATCATATTATATTAACAAAAATATAAAATTATCTCAAATCTGTCACCCAGATCTCAAGATATGAGCTTGTAAAGTTGAGTTGTCACACAGGCCCATTAAAAATGAAGCTACTGATATTTTAATTTCTTAGAAAAATGTATCAAATTTAAGCACTTGAAACCTATACAAACATATTCTAAATCAAAATACCTTTCCAACAGTGTAAAGTTTGGATGATTCGAACACCCTAAGCTCAAGTTTTGGTCCCTGCAAGATTAACACTCAGGCATCGTCGATCGATTGTCTTGGGTAAATCACAGCCCTTGGATGAATTTTGTGCCCCTTCATAAAATTAGCCCTTTTGGTTAAAAATTCTATCCCACATGCATTGGGATATTATACTCTTCATGGTATATAATACTAAGTGTTTCATACACTTATCAAGAAACAAAGAAGAGAAGAAATTATGGAGCTTGGAGGATTCGACCCTTGGAAAATTGTTGAATAAAATAGTAATTTTTGGAACCCCGTCATCATCCACCTCATGCCCCGTCAACACTAAGTCATCAATGAGTCATTGTCAATTCATATCCCACGTGTAAAAAATTGATTAGATTCCAAATATAACCAATAATACACCGTCATGTGTCACAAATTGTGTGTTGCCATGTGGAAGGATCTTATTGGTTCTGAATGTAATGTAATTAAACTTGAGAAAATAAGTTAAGTATGGGAGGATGTACAAGAGGGTAGGTAAAGGGAAAATTGTGGGTAGCGGAATTCAAGGGGGTTATTTTTTAGGCTGTGCGGATGGGTTGGCGGTTTAGGGAGTGAGATGAGTAAGGAAGTGAGGGATGACTAGTGTCCGGTCGCCCACGAGCTATATTACTTTTAAAAAAAGTTTAAGTAGCGAGAGGGTAAGGATATGAGAGGGGGCGGGGTTAATTTGTAGGTGGCAGAGGGATAAGGGTGATGTAGGGTGATGTAGGTGGGAAGGTAAAGTGTAGGTAGTGTAGTTAGGATCATGGAGGATTTGTGGGGATGGGAAGGTGAGGGAAGTAAGGAGATGATTTTTCCAACCCACAAACCTAATGAGGAGATGAGGGAAGAGTCCCAAAAAATTCTAAGTGTGGAGGCTAGTGGAGCGTATGGGAGAAGAGTGAGGTAAATTATGGATAGAAAGATGTTGAGTGAAAATTCTATGTGTTGAGTATGAAAGAAAAGAGGAGAGGAGAGGAGATGAGTTTGAAAATGAGAGTAAGTATGAAAGAGGTGTGCCCTTTTTTGCTTAAACTTTAAACTTGGATATCTTGAGCATATGAAGTCGGATTTTTTATCCAAAAAATGTGTGGCGAAGTTGAGACTGAGGGTTGCAGAATGAAATTATAAAAGTTTAAAAAATGTCTTCTTTTGATATCAATTATTTTATGAATCCAAGAGAGGGAAAATATAGGTGACCAAATTTTGGTCAACACCCCCTAGGAAGAAATGGTCTCCATTGCATTGAATACCCCATCAAATGGAGAAAATTCTGATGAACTTGACGCTTGGTGAGACACTTTTCTTGGTGCAGTAGTTTCCCTACTTTGACAACCTAATAGAGTTGAATATTCTATTGGTGAGTGACCTTAACCTGTGTGTCCATGATCTGATCAATGGTTTCTTATTCCATGCAGTTAGGGTTGAGCTCTATATGTGTCAATTTCTCTACCACTTCCGATGTGTCCAATAGTGGTGGAAAATATCATGAAAGGAGGTCCACATTGAATATTGGGTGAAATCCAAGGAAGGTGGGAATACTTAAGTCAAAATCATTGTCACCCACAACCTTGGTAATGGTGTAAGGTCCATAGAGAAGTGAATGTAGCTTTTGATGGGGTCCTGTAAGGCTCTCTCTCTGCAAATGAAACCAAACCTTGTCTCCAACCTGAAACTTATTTGGAACCCTGTATTGATCATGGTGTTTCTTGTACTTAGAATTGGATTTCTATAAAATGTCATGGACATGTTGGCGATGTGTTGAATCCGTTCAATGAATTTGGTGGCTTTATTTGCCTCAGATTGAGCATGGGAATATTTTTATTGTGTGGATGCTATGGGTAGTGCTACATCAATGGGGTCCAATTGTTTAAATCTTAGGCCCACCTGAAAAGGGCTATGGTTGGTCGAGCTATGGATGACTTTGTAGTAGTTGTGTTGAACATAAGGAGGCTCTCATCCCATGTGTGTGAAATCTTGGAGTTGTACATGCACAAGATGTGCATGATCATCCAGTTGACGACCTTTGTCTATCCATCAGTTTGGGGGTAGAAAGTAAGCTTAGTGTCTAGTAGTGACCAGAGGCTTGATCATAATGTAATTAAGAACATGTTGTCCTGATATGATATGATGGTCTGTGGTAGCCCAAAATGTACCCACACATGCTCGAACAAGAGCTTGGCGGTGGCCTCAGCTGTGATATTCTTCTTGCATGTTGTCAGAATGGCCATCTTAGAGAATCGTTCAACAACCACGAATACACAATCATTTCCATGCTTGGTTGAAGGGAAACTTGACATGTACTCCATCGAGATGGATTCTTGAGGCCTATCGAGAGTAGGAATATGGGTGTATAGTCCTTATTTTTTAATGGTTGTCTTGGAGATGGAGCAAGCAGTGCAAGATATGATATACTTACTGACATCATGTTGAAGCTTCAACCAATAGAAATATTTTTGTAGTATTTCCATTGTATTCTCCATGCCAAAGTGTCCTACCACCCGACTATAGTGGGATTTCCAAATTAGCTTCACGTGCTCGATTTTGAAAACATATTGATAAGCGATTCCTAGTGAGGATATGTACAAGAAATCCATCTCTATTTGGATGTACCTGTGTAAACCACTGTAGTACTTCAAAACCAAGTGTCTCTCAAAATATTGAATGCCCAACTTTGAATGTAGGGTATGGAAGATGTTGGAATACTCTGGCACTATCTGATCTCTCTCCTGACCCCAAGTTGTCCATATCATATATTGGTCATCATAGCTTCCAATATGGTGTAACTCTTCCTTCAGGGAATACAAAAAGGGCACCTAAGTGGGTTCTCTCCTAAACGCAATAGATTTATCCATGGTTTGTCTCTCCCATTAACCTTCCCACCAAGCTCTAACATGGAGAAGGGATTTAATGAGCACGAAGGTGATACTTTCGTTGTTAGAATTTTTTTGGACAGAGTAATAACATTCTATCATATTCAACCATTTGTCTAGAGCATCTGCATCTATCTGGCCTTCAAATAAAGGGATACCAAAATTAACTTATACCTTGAAGGGTTTCACACCTTCAAAATGGTTGCTTGTCGAAGATGCCTCGGCCTCCATCAATAGTTGTCGAAATATCTGAGTGAATTTTTCCATCATATTTTTCCTTTGTCATGCGAGATCTTCCTCAAGAAACAACTTAATAGGATCTCCTTCTCCCTCCTCTTTCTTTTCTTCCATCGTGGGAGGTCATCGAGGTTGGTGAGGATAGTCTTTCATAGGCTCAAGTATTTTGAGTGCTAACTCCTTATATTTTGACCTTGTTGGGGACATGTACAGAGAAACAAATAAAGAGAAGATCGCTCTAATTCCACTGATCTAGATTATGTTGAGAACAAAATGAGATACAAACAAAAATATAGCAGAGAACAAATAAATATAGTGAAACCCAACTTCTATTAATAAATAAAAATAGCAGAATATTGTAGACACAAACTGGCTAGAATGGTGGTATCTTATCTCTGAAGAGAAGGAGATGTTGGCTATGCTTTATTCACAATAAGATTTACATCACACTCAATTTCTTGTTCAAAGGACCTCCTTTACCTTGATTATATATGAGAGAGTGAGAGGAGAATAATTCCCATGATGCATGTGGGATAAATTGGTCTAAGTTTACAAAATTTCATAGGCCTATATAACACAAGGACTTCCTGGGAGGTCACCCATCCCAATACTACTCTATCCAAAGCGTACTTAACTATGGAGTTCTAACAAGATATGATGTATTAATGTTGTAGGAATGTACAAAAGACCACTAGGAAATCATTACATGATGGATGGAATTAACAAATGGAGATAGAATTACATTACATTCCCCATCAAAAGGGTGAATATCATGGTTTATCAAAACCATAGGCTCGAAAATGTTGATTTAGTGGAAAAGGTGGATGGCCACTGAGATCACCTAGATCACCCTTTGTTCCAAGGAAAGCCTCGACAGTTCCAATAGAGGATCTAAAGTGTCCCAATTTGATTTTTATTTTTATCTTGTTGGTCTCTATCCCTAATAATAGTTTTTTAGTTCCTAATTATTGCCCATTTTCCTTCTTTCTTGGATTCCTTTACATTTTGAACCTCCTTCCTTAATTTAGCTTGATCTTCTGGAATGAGGTCTTCATTTATAAATATTCCTGACCCTTTTAAGTTCATATTTTTACTGAGTATGTCATATTTATGGGTATTATATCATAACCTTAATCAACCTATCTTTATGTTCAATTATTTTTCCCAATCTTTTTGTTTCTATGAGATCAATTGTTTCAATTTATAATTTCTCGTCCTTTTGTTCTTTTATACCAAACATTATGAGGTTCAAGGCTCTTTTATTACGCTCATAGTCTGATTCTACGAACTTTCTCATTTCCTCTTTGATAGGTTTCATATCCAATTTATATTCCACACTATTCAATAATCGTATTTATTATCTATTGAAATTAGATTAATGTTTTCATAAATTTTGCATTTTAAAATAAAGTAATTTCATGTACTATTTTATCATTTTCACATATTTTATATTTATTGGGGATTTGTCTAATATTTATTTAACTATAGTATTTATGAAAATATATTCTTATTTTTATAATGTTAATATTATGTTGTTGTACGGGTAATAATAACAAATCATTTTGTCAAATTTAACTAATGTGATTTGTTTAGAGGGACATGTGGAAACTCAGGTTTGAAACTCCACCGTAGCATAAAAGAGACACCTAAAATTCAACCATGGTAAAGGTTGGTATAGCCCAAACTAATTTATTCTATTTTATTTTTAAATAATTTTTTTTAAGGATTGCAATGAATGTCTTGCACTATATCAAAATTAAGATCTGAGATAAAATAATGGAGAGATGGGAAGAAGTGTGGGTTCATTATTACCTAATTTAAGTTAAATTTTCATTACTATTTCCTACAATATAAAAACAATTTTACTATAATTTTTTAGTGTTATTATGTAATTTTTTAATTAAATTTAAGATTAAATGGTTTTGTAAATGATTTAATAAAATTGAAAAAATATAAAAAATACTTTTACTATAATTTTGTAATGTTACTATGTAATTTAATTCTTAAATTCAAGATTAAATGGTTTAATAAAATAGGGAAAAAAAAAGATACTCAAAATATTTTTTAAATAAAATAATTTATACTATTTCATAGTTTAAATATTTTAAGGAATTGCATATATCAACCATTCAGAATCAAATTGAATTTGAGTATGCTAAATCCATTTTTACATTAAAAATCACGATTTTAACAATCTAAAACTGCAATTTCAGTGAAAGAATTATGGCCAAATTCCATTGATGGCATACTAGATAGCCTTCTTGGTTAAAATATAGAGTTTTTTGTATTATTATATATAAAAAAAACAAAGATTTTGTTTTAATTAAAAGTATTAAGACAATTTGATTAGCTTTGACAAAGAAGGAATGTTGAAATCATGGTGTTTATGGGTGTCATAGCATTAGTTTGGAATATTATCTAACCCCATTTTCACTAAATTTGGTATTATAAGCTAGAATCTAAAATTTAATAGKGAGAATTTYATTTTCAAGAGTGTGGATATTGGCGTTTACAAAGTGAAAATTTGGATTTYCRAAGTTTGGATTTGGTTAGTGCGAATTTTGATTCCAAAATTATGAAAATTGATTCAAAAAATGTGGTTTTAGATTCCAAAAGTGTAAATATGTAATGCTGAAAGTGTGTATTTTGAAGGAAGCATTGTGGCAAGTGAAGTTTTTTAGTAAGTAGAAGTTGAGAGGATAGAGATGATTTCCCCAAAGTCCGAATAAATTAGAGATTGTCGTCCATGGTTGAGGGAGTTGGTTTGTCTTATAGTAAAGCATGGCAAAGACCCATGGGTACTATTCAATTTCCCCATGTCTCTTGGCCTTTATGCATAAGTTATTAGAGAGGACTAAGGATATATTTTTTAAAGAATTCACTATAGAAATTTCTCAAGGGCATTGTTGAAGAAGAAGACCCAACACTGCAAAACACAAAAATGAACAAATGACTTGGCTTTGAAGATAGAAGAGGTGTCCAATTGTGACAACATGTTCTGAGACTGAATGAGTGAAAGGTTGTGATGTAGGAGCATCACCATCATCATTCAATGAGGTGCATTGGAAGATGAATCAGCATCAGGTGCATCACACTCAACTAGTTTGGATTCCAAGGAGGACGTGTCAATTTTAATTTTGAAAACCTTGTAATTAAAGATCTCGTAAGATCTTGAAGCTAGATCCATTGTATGTGCACCAGTAGATTGTAATTTCTTTCAATGCATGTAGGATTACACATATTATAAGCGCCGACTCATATCTGGATTGTAATTATTCATTTATTGTAATAAGCCTAGTGGAACAATGCTTTAATTGTGATATGAAAGCACTAGAATAGTCTGGAGGGAAGGCTCGAGAAGCCCCCTAATGTATAAATGTATGTAATTTATTCCCAAAAGAGGTTGTTGCTGTTGTTGATGCTGAGAAAAGAGAGAGATTGAGAAAAGTTGTTGAAAGTTGTTGAAATCTTTGTAAATATTTGTTGAAGGAATATAAAAGAGGAGAATTGCTTTCAATTCCTAAGATTGTTTATCTTTGAGTAATTGGGTAAATGTTTATGTTATTTATCTCTGTGTTTGTGTGTGTGCACATCTAAATGGTTGGTTGAATGAATACTTAGTGTTATTTTAAGTTTCAATTGTTTCTCTTATGAAATCTTGGTTCAATGAGTGCATAGTGCCCATGCAAGGAGTGCGGAGGCTGAACCATTTACAGGTTTTAAAGCTCAGGATAGATAGTGTAAGTTTACGCAGAGCGAGCACAAGGAGTGCACCTATAATCACATGAGTATAAAATCTCAGAGGGGAGACCAGTGCAAAGTGTGCATAGGTTTGACACTTCATTAAGTGTTGATAAAACTCACATGAGAGATAGCACAAGGAGTGTGCAAGTGACTTTCATAAGTCCCTAGCTTAGAGGAGAGAGTGATTGCAAGGAGTGAGTGGGAGAATTTTTTAAGTCCCAAGATTAGGAGAGAAGAACAAAGTGTGTGCCAAAGTTCGAGTCTTTTAAATGATAAAGCAAGAGAAATTCCTTAAGAGGAAGAATCCATTTTGTTTGGAAGGTGAGTGGAAGAGATCTGGTTGGAGTTAACAGAATCTCTCACAATCGTTGGATCAAGAAAAAGAGCACGACTGCTAATTTCCCAAGTCCTTCATACTTCGATGCTCCGATAGTTTTGATTCATTGTCGTAAGTGAGGTGAAATTCTTGAAGACCAGAGTAGATCCTGACCATTAGTGTTAGGTACACGTGTCTACAAATCGTGAGTATTTGGAGTTTGGAAATCCAAAATATTGTTGGTAAAATTGGTTTGATACGGAATTCCCTGAATCTCTGAAGTCCCAGAGTGAATCTACACCGTAGATCACTAGGAGAGTGTGAGTCGCTGGATCCCTAGTGGTTCAACGATTCGACACTCTGAGAGAATTTGGTCGTTGTTGCACAAAAGGAAGAATTCCTTGAAGTCCCAAAGTCCAGAGTAAATCCTGACCATCGGTTATCAGGGACACCTGGACCGTAGATTTTGAGGAGTTTAAAATTCGACAATTCGAGAGGAAGTGTTGGTTAAGGTTGGAAAAGATCTGAATTCTGGAGTCTAGAGTGAACACGAACTGTTGATCTGAGGCAAACATCAACTATTGTTGTTGGCATATTTATAGACAGAAGATGCAGGCAATGTTTTTGTCATTGATGGCGAGATCAACACGATCAACAACGCAACGAATTGATGGCAAGATTAGCATGATCAACAGCGCAACGATGATGACATGACAATATTAACAGTGAATATCAACAGTAATCATTGGATCACCCACTCAGAATTCACGATGACCGTCATATATGAATACAGATAGGAGGAATGCGCAAAAAGGAGAACAAATCTTAGACGTTGAATCATGAGCACGAGAACCGACCATCGTTGGATCCAGAAGAAGGAGCATGATATTTAAGTACAAAATGAAGTGGGCTTACAAAGTCCTGAAAGAAGGACGACCATCCATCGTCGAGGAGGACACGTGGCAAGAGATTACAATTTCTCTGACTTGCACATTGGAGGATTCAATGGAGCATGGTGTGGCAACTCGTGATATGTGATATCCCGAAATGATCTGGGTCGTTGGCTCGAGGATTGATCTGAACCCTTGGATCGAGGGTTGTGGACTGTTGGATGAAGACTACACGTGGCGAGAGGTCAGCCTTTTGCTGGCTGGAAAGTCAAAGGAAGGAAGAGCTCTATCCTTTGAAATCGTGAAACGTGAAACCGTGATTCAATATGAGTCATTGATTAAGGGAGAGTGTGGACCGTTGATCTGGCTCCATTTCGGAGTTTCGGATATCGAGAGTTGGAGGAGTCAAGGAGACTCATGAAAAAAGTTGTGAATCATGAAGCACATTTTGTGGATAAGTACCAGGTCACCGCCGATGGTCACGAGAAGGGAAGGAGCTAGTGCAACTAAGCTCTATTTCAGCGATCGCGGCATGGAGAGTCGAGACCCTTCATCACAAGACTATCAAAATGAGAAATTGTGAAATCAATTCTACTTAGCATTTGGTCACATTTAGTGGGCATATGAGATAAACGTGATACCCTGTGGAATTAATCCAACGGTGTTGATTAATTGAGAATATGATCCAAGGGATACTGTTTCACTTCATAGTTAATTTATCAGTTACGATTCAGTTAGCAGAACTGAATCATAGTTCTTGGACGTTTGGCAATTCATTTGCTGATGCATTTTCTTGGAGATTCAAGGTGTAACTGAATAGGTGGTATAGGATAAAATGGAAACACAATGACTGTGGTAGTTTGGTTGTTCGAACTGGAAAAATAATTTGAGCTGTAAGAAAGGTAAAATTATAGTATGCATAGTGTGAGATAAAACTCAGAGATGTTGAATAGATAGATGCAAGATCATAATTGCAGAACAATTTGAAGCATAGCAAAACTGCAGAATAGATAAAAGCAGAGAAGAATTGCAGAATAGAGAAGAAGTGGTAATAATTTAAACACCTGTATTGTTGGTTATTCAATCATTTATTTATAATCAAAGAGGTTGGGTGGTGCTAGGGAGGACTGTAGTCCTCTGTTATTCAAGTTGGTGCTTGAATACTGAAAGTTGGAGATTTCATCTGGTTGTGGCTAGAAAAACAGGGTGGCAGGGTGGTGCTTGGGAAAACATGGATTTTTATGTATACAAGTTGATTCTTGTATAAATGGAAGTAGGTGCTTCCATCTAGTTGGTGCTAGAAAACTCAAGGAGTTGGTGCTTCCTTCTAGTGGGTGCTAGAGAAACCAGAGAGTTGGTGCTCTCAACAAGTTGGAGATTGTAAAACAGAGATAGTAGCCTCAATTTGAGTTGGTGCTCAAACATAGATGATGTACATAACTTAAAAGACTACCTATCATTTGAAGAAGAAAAGGTTTTCTCCCTTTATGGGTTTCCTCATGAAAATATATCTCTGTGTATATCTTATGTGTGACTGATGTTCATTACTCATGTTGTTCATATGCTGCATAATATTGATGGTCACTTGGAAGCGACTAAAAATTGTTTGAATAGTCATAAATTGTTTAAGCACAGTAACAA
>JZKD02S2013710.1:228898-271048 GCA_000966675.3 Picea glauca
AAGGCGAACCTCATGTTGAATGTTATCCTTTAAAGTTCCTATGAATACATCAATCAAGTGTTCATCTAGAATATTTGTTACCTTTATATTCAATCTTTGGAAGTTCTCAATGTGCTCAGTAACTGAAGCCTTTTGCTTGAGATTTATCAATACGCTAAAGAAGGTATTGCTCCTTGTATCCTCATAGTGTGCTATCATTTCTTCCATGAAAATTGTCCAAGTGACGAGTGATTTACGAGAACGAAGCCATCGATACCATACAAATTGATTGGGTTCTAAATATAAAGAAGCAATTCGTACCTTTTATGTATGTGGCACATTATGTAGATCAAAGAATTGGTCCATCTGAAGTATTCATGTGATTGGGTCCTTTCCATCAAACTTCCTCATATCGATTTTAGGAACGTGGTTGGTCTTCAACCCAAAGTTGGAGTTTCTCCATTCTTGATTCACCTTCCTTGTGTCCTCATCATGAATTTCATGGGATGCATTTTCACTTTCGGGTGTCTTCTTTGTTACAAAATGTTTCAATACTTCCATGATCTCCTCTTTTAAACCATCCATCTTTGCCTCCAACTTAGCTTCCATTTCTTGTAGTTCATATTTTGTTACTACCTTCTTTTGTAAATCATTTATGTCCCTACGTATTTCTTCACCTTCATCAAGAGTCCAAGTAGGATTGTTTGGAGGCTTATTCGGTGTAGAAGTTCCCTTTTTGGGTGGCATGTTGGCCAAGTATCACTTTTGAACCTTGATTTTGTGGTGGTTCTGCTAGACAATCTTTCTTCTGTTGTATCTCTCAAGTTTCAGCCCTTCTAAGTATGCAAATTTATTTTATGTAGTTCTATGTTATTTATTCTTGATTCCACAGGTCTGATCAAAATTGGATGTGCCAAGTGGAATTTATGGTAACTTCCCCACAACTTGTTGATTTTTGGCCTTTCCAGGAGATCTCACTTGTATAGCGTGTCCCGCACAAAATAATTGATATAAAATTCTGAAACTCATACCAAAAATAATACAGACTATCCACTATCCAATGAAACCAGTCCCACTCAATTTGGATACTCGAGGAAGAAGTTATGATTGTTTTACCTAGAACACCTTATTGAGACTAGGCAATCAGACTAGTTAGATACCCTATCTTCCATAGGGTGTATATGAAAATGTAAGAGGACCTAGAATATGAAACTTTTACCACAGATACCTTACTAATGTTTTTGAATAGCCTCCAGATTTCAGGGTATGAAACGATAAAAAAAAAAATTTATAGCAAAAATTTCGCAATGACTTAGTTCAGGAGAATTCCATAACCCTATATTGTACAGGTTGTATCTCCGAAAGTATAAGGACTCAGGAGATGAAAGTTTAACCCAACGTACCTTGATCCATCTACTAAATATCTTCCAAGTCATTACTTTTGAAATGTTGTAAGCAAAATGTTATAGCGAAAATGCCAAGGTGTCTTAGATGTAGCAGTGAAACCCCAAGACCTTGAGCTCTGATACCATATGTTAAGAACCAAATATCAATATAGCATAGAAAAACATCATAATAAGTACTCAACGCCTTGAAAAAGAGATAATTTCAGATAATAATCCTCTTCGAAGGGGCAACCTCCTTTACCCCACATAAATGTTCAAGTACAAGATGATTCCAAATGAAAATGTCTCCTTGGTATATATAGGAAACTAGGAGGTATACTTACAACTAATGGAATAAATCTGACATAAATAAAATAACATTACTAATGTAATATGCCACAATTAAGGGGAAATGAGACAATATTAGGGCTTAACAGACAACAATCTCTACATCAAGTCTAAAGGTGATGATTTACTAGTTGTTTTGGTTTATGTAGATGACATTATTTTTGGTTGTACTAATGATTCCTTTGTTTAGTGGTTTGCTAACTCTATGATAACAGAGTTTGAGATGTCTGTGATAGGAGAAATTTCATACTTTCTTGATTTACCAGTACATCAAAGTTATACAGGAATATTCATCACTCAAGAAAAATATCTGAAAGAGATGTTGAAGAAGTTCCAGATGGAAGATTCTTATCCTATTAGTACACCTACGGTGGTCGTTTGTAAAATCAGTAAAGATGATATTTCACCTGATGTTGGTCAAAGGTCATATCGATCAATGATAGGCAGTCTTCTGTACATCATGGCATCCCGTCCTGATATAATGAAAGTTGTTGGAATGGTAGGTCGTTATCAGTCTGCTCTTAAACATATTCATTTAGTAGTTGTAAAAAGGATATTCAAATACTTGAAGGGCATAATGAATTATGGTTTGTGGTATCCTAGAAATCATAATATTCAGTTAACTACTTATTCAAATGTTGGTTGGGAAAATTGTGTGGATGATAGAAAGAGCACCGGTGGAGGTGCATTCTTCCTGGGTGACTCATTGGTAGCATGGATTAGTAAGAAGCAGGAATCTATTTCCTTATCAACTACAGAGGCAGAGTACATTGTTGTTACTACTTGTTGCACTCATATTTTATCGATGATCCAAACTCTTGTAGAATTGAAGGTAAATTATATTGATTTGATTCCAATTCACTGTGATAACATCGGTGCCATTAGTGCCTCCAAGAATCCCGTTCTTCATTCCAAGACTAAGCATATTCCAATCAAATATCATTTTCTCAGAGAGCAGGTTACAAACAGAGTTGTTCAGCTAAATTATATTCCTTCCACAGAACATATAGATGATATCTTTACTAAACCATTAGCATCAACACCTTTTGGATATCTTCATCAAAAGTTGGGGGTTATATATTCTTTTGTCTAATTTGTTCACCTTGTCAGGGGGAGTATGTGATTGTCACATATCTTATACCTTCGAGATGTATTGCAATAATTCAGGGGGGAGCATGTTTCTTCTTTGACATTGATTTCAAAGAGGGAGAAAAAGTGTGGTAAGAAGTGTGGCAAGGATGCTACAGTGGTATGTTTGGTTGCATGTTCAGTAGGCAGAGTAGCAGTCCAGGCAGTGAGTGCAGAGTGCAGTTCTTCAGGTTCTTCAAGGTCAAGGTCACCATCAATGCCAGAGGGGGAGATTGTTGGCATATTTATAGACAGAAGATGCAAGCAGTGTGTTTTTCATTGATGGAAAGATCAACACGATCAACAGCACAGTGAATTGATGGCGAGATCAACACGATCAATAGTACAACGATGATGGCATGGAAAGATTAATAGTGAAGATCAAAAGTGATTGTTGGATAACCCACTCAGAATTCCATATGATTGTCAGATCTGAATACAGATAGGAGGAATGTGCAAAAGAGGAGAAAAATATTAAACGTTGGATAATTAGCGCGAGGAATGACCATCATTGGATCTAGAAGAAGGAGCATGATCTTTAAGTACAAAATGAAGCGGGCTTACAAAGTCCCGAAAGCAAGAGGACCGTCCATTATCAAGGAGGACATGTGGCGAGCGATTACAATTTCGTTGACTTGCACATTAGAGGATTCAATGAAGCATGGTGTGGGAACTCGCGATATGCAATATCCCAAAATGATCTGGGTCATCAGCTCAAGGATTGATCTGAACCCTTGGATCGAGGGTCGTAGACCGTTGGATGTAAACTACACGTGGTGAAAGGTCATCCTTTCACTGACTGGAAAGTCAAAGGAAGGAGGAGCTCTATCCTTTCAAATCGTGAAATGAAAAACCATGATTCAATCTGAGTCGTTGATCAAGGGAGAGTGTGGACCATTGATCTGGATTCATTTTAGAGTTTTGGATACCGGGAGTTGGAGGAGTCAAGGAGACTCACGACAAAAGTTGCGAATCATGAAGCGCGCTTTATGGATAAGCACCAGTTCACCTCCAATGGTCATGAGAAGGGAAGGAGCTAGTGCAAACAAGCTCTATTTTGGTGATCATGACATGGAGAGTTGAGACCTTTCATCACAATAATGCCGAAATGGGAAATCGTGAAATCAATTCTGCTTAGCATTCGGTCACAACCATTGGGCATATGAGATAAACGCGAAACCCTGTGGAATTAATCCAACGATGTTTATTAATTGGGAATATGATCAAAGGGCTACTGTTGCACTTCACAGTTAATTTATCAGTTACGATTCAGTTAGCAGAACTGAATCATATTTCTTTGAAGTTTGGTGATTCATTTGTTGATGCATTTTCTTGGAGATTCAAGGTGTAACTGAATAGGTGGTATAGGATAAAATGGAAACGCAATGACTATGGTAGTTTGGTTGTTCGAACTGGAAAAATAAGTTGAACTGTAAGAAAGGTAAAATTATAGTATGCATAGTGTGAGATAAAACTCAAAGATGTTGAACAGACAGAAGCAAGAGCAGAATTGCAAAACAGCTTGAAGCAGAGAAGAGCTGCATAATAGATCAAAGAAAAGAAGAATTGCATACTAGAGAAGAAGTGGTAAGAATTGAAACACCTATATTGTTGGTTATTCAATCATTTATTTATAATCAGGGAGGTTGGGTGATGCTAGGGAGGAATGTAGTCCTCTGCTATTCAATTTGGTTCTTGAATACTGAAAGTTGGAGCTTTCATCTAGTTGTGGCTAGAAAAACAGGGTGGTAGGGTTGTGCTTGGGAAAACACAGAGTTTTTTGTATACAAGTTGATTCTTGTATAAATGGAAGTAGGTGCTTCCATCCAGTTGGTGTTGGAACACTCAGGGAGTTGGTGCTTCCTTCTAGTGGGTGCTAGAGAAACCAGAGAGTTGGTGCTCTCAACAAGTTGGAGCTTGTAAAACAGAGGTAGTAGCCTCAATTTGAGTTGGTGATCAAACATAGATGATGTACAAAACTTAAAAGACTACCTATCATTTGAAGAAGAAGAGGTTTTCTCCCTTTATGGGTTTCCTCGTGAAAATCTATCTATGTGTATATCTTATGTGTGACTGATTCTCATTACTCATGTTGTTCATATGTTGTATAATATTGATGGTCACTTGGAAAAGACTAAAAATTGTTTGAATAGTCATAAATTGTTTAAGAACAGTAACAACTGATTCACCCCCCACTCTTAGTTGTCTTAGTATTTTCAACAGTTATATCTATGGATTCGACCCTTCACGAGTTCAGAGACATTGTGTGTTGGAGCAGAGAAAAGTATCGAAGCCCAGAGCCCCAAACTTCGTTTGAGTCATAGATATTGGCAAGCAGTGTGGACTTTTGATCCCCGTAACCCTTTGGGAAATCACCGGTTCGGATATTCAGGAGAATTATACTGCTGTGTTGGTAAAACCTCTAAATCTTGAAGCTCTAGATAGCGCCTTTTAGTTGAGCACTTGGTTCTAGCTCGTTGTCATGTGATATTTCCACCGAAGAAATGGGGCTAGCATCTGTGTTATTGACTTGAAGTTGAAAGGGGATTAGATTAAAGCGCCTGTGAGTTTTGCAGGACATGCAAAATAAAAGGGGACTTTGTATATTCAAGGGGATCCAACAAGGATCTTAGAGACACTTCATCTCCTAAGTGAACGATTCTAGATCGGGAGGTCACGCGAGCCCCTGAAAGAGGGGTGGGGGCTTGCATCAAGTGGTATCAGAGCTTGCAAATTTTTTTTCTAATACCATCAAGTGGTATCAGAGAAGAACCTTTTTTTATAGATAGTAGTCAGAGAAGGAGAGTATCAGAGCTCAGACAAGATTTTTTTCTGATACCATCAAGTGGTATAAGAGCAAGAATACTCTCTGTGAGAAAAGAAATATTTAAAGCCATGCCGCCAAGGAGACGCAAGGAGAGACCTGTGGTCAATGCAACTATGGAGGAGGAAATGAGAAAAATTCATGCAATGTTGGATTCCATGGAAACAACACAAATGAGAGAATGAGATATTGGTGATGTCAGTGAAGTTAAAAGTGAAGATATAGAAGAAGAAGTTTTAGGAGAACAAGCAACGAAGGAGCGATTATTGAGAGTTGTTTTCAAGCTGGGAACTAAAGAAAAGATGGAAGTCCCAATGTATAAAGGTGATTTGAATGTGGAAGAATTTATTGACTGGATAAGTTCTTTAGACAAGTACTTTGACTATGAGGAGATTGATGATGAAAAGAAAGTAAAACATGCGGTGACCAGATTGAAGGGACATGCAGCTTTATGGTGGGATGATTTGTAAGATGACAAAAGGAGAAAAGGTAAGTCCAACATTAAGAGTTGGGATATAATGGTAGATAATCTCAAGGATAAATTCATACCCAAGGATTACCAGTTAAATTTATTCAGAAGGTTGCAGAATTTGAGACAGAAAGGTTTTTCGGTGAAGGAATATATCAAATAATTTTATAAGTTGAATATAAGAGAAGGACAGGGGGAGGATGATGAAGAAAAGGTTGCTAGGTACATTAATGGATTGAGTTATGAAATCCAGGATGATATTATTATGCTAATGATGAGGACTGTAGAATATGCTTATCAGGTAGCCCTGAAGGCAGAAGAAAAATTGGCAAGGAAGTAGAGTCAGAGAAATAGGGGGAAGAGTCCTAACAGAGGAAGAGGAATCACCAGAGAGAAGTTCCATAAATCCAAGGGATAAGATGGAGGATTTAATAGTCAGACATATAGAGGAGGAATTTCTAGAGGAGGATACTCTATAGGAATAAATCTATTTCCAAGAGGTAGAGGAAGAAGTAGAGGAGGAGAAGTGAAGTGTTATGCTTGCGGGAAAACATGGCACATGTCTTGGGAATGTCCTGAAAAGAAGAATGCAGGAGTTGGAGAAGCTCACATTTCTGAGGTGTAGCAAAATAATGTGGAGACATGAATGAAATAAAAAAAAAATGAACAAGCAAGATCACTCATGATGAGGAAATCTCTTGTAAAGCTAGAAAAATAGGTACGAGAACCAGTCCAAAGGAACGGTTTGTTCAAAACTGCTTGCAAGACTAGAGATAGAGTATGCAAGGTAATCATAGATAGTGGGAGCACTAACAATATGGTATCCACGAAGATGGTGGAAAAGATAAATTTGGATATGAAAACACATTCGAGTTTGTACAAGGTGTCATGGTTGCAGAAAGGACATCAAGTCATGGTAATTAGACAGTGTAAAGTTGAGTTTAAAATTGGTAGTTATGAAGCTGAAGTTTTATGTGATGTCATACCCATGGATGTTTGTCATGTTTTGTTGGGGATACCTTGGCAATATGACAGGAATGCCATACATGATGGAAGGAAGAATACTTATATCCTTGAGAAAAATGGGTGTAAACATATGTTGTTTCCATTAGAAGATAAGGGAGTTAAAGAGGAGGCTAGTCCTAGTATACTTCTCATGAGAGGGAAGGAGCTCTTGAGAGAAGTCAAGAAATATCAGGAAATGTAGTTTACTGTTATAGGTAAGCCGAGTGTCATCCTTACAAACACTTCTATGAATGATTTTCCTATGGAAGTTCAAGGGTTATTGGATGAGTTTATTGACATTGTGGTGGATGAGTTACCTCATACTTACCACCCATTAGGAGTATCAGTCATCATATTGACCTTATTCTGGGAGCAAGTTTGTTGAATAAAGAAGCATAAAGATTAACCCCTCAAGAGAATGAAGAGTTAAAGGATAAAGTCCAAGATTTTTTGGATAAAGGTCTGATCAGATAAATCTTGAGCACATGTTTAGTACCAATTGTGTTGAGTTTGAAGAAGGATGGAGGTTGGATATTGTGCACAGATTCTATAGCCATCACTAATATAACATCTGGTATAAGTTTTCTTTACCCATAATGGATGACTTAATGGATTTTTTGAGTGGAGCTAGTTATTTTTCCAAGATAGACTTGAAGAGTGGTTATCATCAGATAAGAATGAGAGAGGGAGTTGAATGGAAAACAATGTTCAAAACAAATGAAGGACTCTATGAGTGGATTTTTATGCTATTTTTCTTAATGAATGCTCCAAGTAAATTCATGAGATTAATGAATGAAGTGCTCAGAGATTTTATTGGTAAGTTTGTGATCATTTATTTAGATGATATTATACTTTTCAGTAAAACTGAAGAGGAGAATTTAAGACACTTGAATATGGTGTTTATAAGGTTGTAGCAGGAAAATTTGTTGGTGAATTTAAACAAATGTTCTTTTATGAAGAAAGAACTTGTGTACTTTGGATTTGTAATGTCTTCAAATGAATTGAAGATGGATCCAGATAATTTGAGGGTTATAAGAGAGTGGCCTTCTCCAAGAAGTGTGTTTGAAGTAAGAAGCTTTCATGGGTTAGCAAGATTTTACAGAAAGTTTATTAGGAATTTCAGCAGTATTTGCGCACCCATACTAGATACTATAAAGAGGGAACATGGATCTTTTGACTGGACAAAAGAATCTGAGAAAGGATTTAGAGTGTTGAAAGAAAAGATAACAGAACAACCTATCTTAGTTCTTCCAGACTTTAAGAAGACTTTTCAGGTCAAATGTGATGCAAGTGGAGTGGCCACTGGTGCAGTTTTAAGTCAAGATGACAATCCTGTTGCTTATTTCAGTGAGAAGCTGAATGATGTTAAGAAGAAGTATTCAACGTATGACAAGGAATTTTATGTTGTAATTCAAGCTTTGAAAAAGTGGAGACATTATCTTATGCCAAAGGATTTTATTTTGTATATTGATAATCATGCTTTGCAGTTCATAACCAGATAAGAGAAATTGAACCAGAGACATGCTAAATGGGTAGAATTCATGCAGAATTTTACTTGTGTCATTAAGCATATTAGTGGAAGTGCTAACAAAGCTGTAGATACTTTGAGCAAGAGATGTTTAATCTTGCAAGAATTCCAAGTGGATACTTTTGGATTTGAACACCTCAAGGAGATGTATCAAGAAGACCCATATTTTAAGGAAGCTTACAAAGCATGTGAAAATTATTTATTAAGGGATAGAAACCAATGAATGGAGTATATGATCCAAGAAGGATTATTATTCAAAGGAAGATGATTGTGTATCCCATGATGCTATATGAGGGACAATTTGTTGAAGGATAAACATAGTGGAGGATTGGATGGAAATTTTGGCCATGATAAAACATATGCGCAGCTGAGTTATTCATATTATTGTCCAGGCATGAGGTCTGATGTGAAGACGTTCATGGACAGATGCAGAATTTTTCAATATGCTAAAGGAAAGAAGCATAACATAGGATTGTATCAACCATTTCCTATTCCAGATAGGTTGTGGGATGCTATAAGTATGGATTTTGTTCTGGGATTTCCAAGAACCTAGAGGGTAAATGATTCAATCTTTGTGGTGGTTGACATATTTTCAAAAATGGCACATTTTCTACCATGTCCCAAAAATCGTGATGCTACTTGTTGTTCCTGAGTTTATACTTAAGGATTTAAAGTATAATTTCAAGGCATCCGAAAAAGTAAAGAGAGTTTAAAATAGGAAAAGAAAAACAATTCTTTAGGGAAAGAAGCTATGGTTGATTCCTGAGTTGTCTTTGTCTAGCTTCCCAACGTTCATGGATTCTTATGTCCTGTTTGATCACTGCCCATGAACATTCAAGTTCAACCCAGGTGTTAGCAGTCTCTAGGATAGTATTAAACAAGTTTAAAGTGATGTTGGTATGATCTGTGTGGTCGGGTTCTATATTGGGTTGTCTTACAACAGGTACAATCATGGAGAAAAGAAAGTTAAAAGAGTGGTTGTTTTTAGGTTTTGTTTTTCTGTTTTTGATTATATGAGAGAAGTTCCTAAAATTGGATTAATAATATAACAAATCCAAAGGTCGTTTCCCGTATCTGATTTAAATTGAAAATAATGAATGTGATGAAAGAAAACATAAATTTGTTTAAACAATGTGAGGCATCAATCATGGAAGAATCTCACTTTGTAACAGAAGAAGAAATTAGATAAGAAACCCTTTAATGAAGCATAAGGTATGGTAATCTAAATAATTCACAGGTCTTGTGTCTGCTAATAGAAAACACAGAGGAAAATCTGTAAACAATCAGATAACTAAATAAACAGATAACCACAGTAGATGTTGTACTAAGTTGTAGTTAGACATTCATCAAATATACATGAAAAATGATGTTGAATTTGAAAGAACTGAAGAACACATAACTCAGGGTTGACGAAATATGGAGTCTATGGTTTGCATTTCTCTTAATTCTTGTAAAAGAGAGATATCTCTGCTACAATCAGCCAAACAAAATCCTTATCTAAGCCTTTTGAAATTATATTTATACAAAGGTTACCAACCCTAGACGGTTGGATCTTTCCTTACTCCTAGATATTAACGGTTACAAAATAAATACTTGAACCATTCATTCATTTATTTTCTATCTTCTTACATATATCGGTATAATGGACATCATGTATTGCTTAGTACTTGCTACATCTGGCTCAAGACACTCGACACACCTGCTTATAAACTACACTAATCTTCTTGAAGGCTTCGACACATCCTTTTCCTAAAAAATATACAGCTTCCTCTGAATTTTCGGAAACCTGTCTTCAATCCCTCCATCTTCAAATTTTGTTGCTTGTAACTGCAAATTTGGCTTCACCATCCATCTATCCATTTGAGCGACGTTGACCTGTATCAACTATGAAATTTCAATATGAGCTTCATTTAATCTTTTTTGATGTTCATTTGATGCTTTATAACATTGATTTGTCCTAATACTTCAGCACAATCTTGTTTTCCAATGCCTAGCGACTTTTTATCTAGCAAATCAAAGGTCTCTTCACAATCCTCCTTTATTTCTTTGTCCATTTTTTTTCTCTTGTCTATATTGGCTTCCCATGTCTTTAGTATTATATCACCCTTGATTTGTTATGGGATAGTCAATCTGGTAGCTACTGGTATCTCTTCTTTAGTCGAAGATATAAACGCTTTCTGGAAAGTGGTTCGGGCCGAATTAGCCTCTTTTTCTTTGAGCCCGATATTATCCAATGATTTACCCATCTCTCGAAAATAATCTTGGATGATTCCTACCTTAGGAAACATGCTTTTTTGTGCTACTTCCAGCTTTTGGTGTACTTCCATTGCCTGAGCTTGAAACCCTGTTATATTTACCACCTTGTTTTCAGTGGAACTTAATTTAGCTTGCAGATGCCTTACTAATTCTTCTTGTTGGATGACCTACCCTTGACTTGCTTGAGCGGTCTTGTGTATGTCCTCTAGCTCAGATTTAAGTTGTTGAATCTCTTGTCTTTCTTTGGCTCTAGCCTGTTCGAGTCCTTTACTAACCTTGTTTTTAACATTATTCTCTATATTCCTTATTTGACCTTGCATATGACTTATCATTTGATTTCTTTTCCTCAACCTTACTTTCAGATTATCAACAGAGAATAAGTTGGCCATTGAAAAAGATCCCAAAGAGCCTGCCACCTCTGTAGAAAAATCTTCATCTTCCAAACTTTTCTCATCTAATAATACTCTGTGCTTTTTGACCATTGTACCTTCCTTCAGGTGCATTTCTTGTTTCACTACAACTTTCCTTTTCTTACTGAAAAAAGAAGTCAAAGGAAGGTATTTCTTCAATAGAGATTGGGGTAAGATCACTTACATATATAACTTCAAGATTGGGAGTCCCAAAACTTGACTGTAAAGGAGTCAATGTTGCAATAGGACTGCCTAACTCTATGAATTGTGTTCCTTCTGCTGTTTTGGGGGTATCGACAGGAATAGTTGACGATAAAGGAAAACTCATTTGATTTTGTTTTAAAGGTGTCTCGGATTTAAAATCTGTTTTAGACCAGGGATGATTTTAGGGGCTAAATTTCGCTCATGGGCTAATTTTCCATGGTTTTTCCAAAAAATAGATTTTCTATTTTAAAAATGATTCGCCCAAATTCTATAGCATAAAATTATTTTACCTTAAAAATCGCCAAAATTTTATAAAAACAGTATAAAAGCCTTAGAAATTTGAATATTTTTACAAAAATATCGCCAAACATTTATAGTTGGCATACGAAGGATTAGTAAGATTCGTCAAGGTTTCTAAATTTTAAAATAAATTTCCATCCTTAAAATCATCCTTGTTTTAGATCCTGGATGTTCTGTCTGCGAAGTTTGTGATCTTTGCGAAGACACTTCGGGATTCTTTGGGTTTTCCTTAGTAGTCTTTTTATCCAAAGACTTTGGTTCAAAACCTGGAGGTATGATTTCTTGTTCTAAAGAAGGGGTTATCGATTCTCCTTGAAGTATCTTGGGAAACCCACCTTGTCTGTGCTTTTGGAAAGCAAGAAATTTGGCCTATGGGTCAGGGGGTAATGCTTGGACTCTGTCTAGTACCTCCTCATAAGATCTGATTCCTTTAAATATGTCATCACAGGGGGAATCTTCATGCTCATATGTTTTCATATTGCATTGAGATAGATGATTTCCCACAATTTGATATGGATCATGCCTTCTGAGATCAACATCCACCAGTTTAATGTCCTCTAATTCCGAAGCTTCTACCTTGGAATGGCCAAAATTTAGCAGTGAAAACCTCCCAATCTGTATAGGAAAAGATGGACAAAATTTCTTCTAAACTGCTTTTAACTCTTTGTTGATGCCTCCTATTATTATTTGGTAAGCCACTTCTCTTTACACCAGTCTGTCAGGAAGAAACTTTGGGAGAGCATGAGGTGGAATCGAACATCCGAAAACTCTGATATAAGATAAATTCTCTTCAATAAACCAATTTGAAACTATTTTGAGGTTTCCCATGATTTGCTTTGAAATCTGAGGGGGTGGATAACCATACAATATTTGGTGAACAGGAATCACTACATAGTGACATATTTCATAAAATAAATCTTTTACTTTTTCTTCCCATAGTTTAGAGTGATAGAAATGGATGGGTTCTACACAGGTTGGGTTCCATATCCAATTCATCAATGGAAAAGGGGTCATATAACAAATAGCATCCATGACATACGTAGACATATAAAAATACACAGGGCGGCCTTTGGACTTTGTCATTTGGTACTCAAAAATATCCTTGGTTAGGTTATCTAATAGAATCTTAGCCCAATTGAAGGTGAAACCCTCGGCTACCTTGTGCATAATTGACACCCATTCCACCGGGAAATGGGTAGGGATTTTCCTTCCAAATAGTCTACATAAAATCATAGCTATATAGACCATATATTCATTTAACAATGTGGTGGCATAAATACCATTGGAATCAGCTATGAATTTCGTTTGAATTCCCCACCATGTTTTAATTATATCTGGATAGGTTTGGTGAAATTATGCACATTCCTTTCGTTGAAACTCTTCTACGAATGTGACATTATAAATATATTTAGAAACATGGGATATATTATACATTACTTGAATGTGTTTTGGCCTGAAAGAGCCAACAACGACCTTTTGATGATTTATGATGCTCCTGGTCTGCACATCAGTGTTCACCAGAGCCCATTTTATCATGTCATTGTATGGCATGAGCTTCGACCGTCTGGATATTTTATGAAGTTCGGGCTCTGCTATAAATCTAAGTTTAGTTCCGGTCTTATCAGTCTTTTCGTCACCAAAATCATCTAGGAAATTCATGACTTCGCGCTCCAAGATTTCAAAACTCTACATCCAGGACCTGACCAAATCTACAGTGTGTGGTGTGGTATCAGATAGAACATCCGAGTTTGGATTTAAGCTTTCACTGGCCTCATAACTCTTCTTCAGTGTTTTCCTAGGTGTCATGATGCATGTGATAAAAAGTGAGTACCTGTTACAGAAGAGAAGGCGTAATATTTCTTGAATAAAACTTGCTACTTTGCTGAAAGTGAGAATGGAATTTGAAATAGAAACCTTTATTCACCCTCAGTCTGCCTTAATTCAAGTGTGCTTCTACGGACGATTAATTTATTTGTTTTAATGAGGAGAGTACAAATGGATATACGCGCCTTACACTATAAAATATTCCTGTTAATTAATTATAAATGCTGCCCAATATCGGCGATTTGAGATCGGGAACTTTCGGTGTAATATCATTGGAGAATCCCGAAAAGAGAAAGTGCGAAAAAACAATTTACATCGTTAATTTTTGTTTAGATGTTAAATTAATCACGCTTAAGAACTTAATACTTTCAGGACTTCATGCTTCGAGGTTTTTTGGGTGTGATGAGTGATAATTCTCCGATTTCCAAAAATGTGACTGGTTAATCAATATATTAAGTATGTTTAATTTTTAATTAACCGCGATTAAAACAAGATTTCATGAATTTGTAAATCAGGATTTTAAAACGATGCTTGAGCCAGGATTTTTGAAATGGGAAATTGCGATGATTTCCCATCACTGTTAAATGTTCTTAAAAGTTTTAATTAACTCAGATTAACTTCTAAACTAACTATCGTGACTTCACATATCAGGATTTTGGGGTTGATGGTATGTCAAACTGCTTATATCGCAGAACCCCATAACCCGAAACTTTGGAAATAATCTTGTTTTGACCTTTTTAAACCATGGGAGGCTCCATAATATGCTAATACATTTAAACCGTTGGATTGATCGGATGACTTTATTTCGATGGTGATTATCCAATTGCATTTTTGTACTCTCTTTTTTTATTTAAACAAAAAACGAAATTTATTTTAGTCTAAGTTTTGGGAAAATATATATGTTTCAACACTACTCACATAGCAAATCTATTTTTCAAAGAGATTGTGAGATTGCATGGATTACCCAGGAGTATAGTCTCAGATAGAGATACCAAATTTGTGGGATAATTTCAGAGGACTATGTGGAAAAAGTTGGGAACAAATTTGTCTTTTAGTTCAACATGTCACCCTCAGATAGATGGATAGACTGAGGTAGTGAATAGAAGCTTATGGAATCTTCTAAGGAGTTTGGTAACTGAAGATAACAGTCAGTGGGATCAAATCTTTCCTCAAGCGAAGTTTTCATATAACGACTCACCAAACAGGAGTACTGGTAAAAGTCCATTCCAGATAGTATATGGGATGCATACATGAGGTATTTTAGACATGGATGATTTTAAGGATGAAAATTTATTTTAACATGTATAAACCTTGGTGAATCTTACTAATCATTCATATGCCAACTATAAAATGTTGGTGATATTTTTGTAAAAATATTCAAATTTCTAAGGATTTTATTTAGTTTGTATAAATTTTTGGTGATTTTTAAGGTAAAATAATTTTATCCTATAGAAGTTGGGTGAATCAATTTTAGAATAACGAATCTTTTTTTGGGAAAAACCATGGAAATTTAGCCCATGAGCGAAAATTAGCCCCTAAAATCATCCCTGATTTCAGATTTGAGAGATTTGGGACTAGATGAATTTTGAAGTGCAGGAGAAGAGGATTTTGTTGCAGAAATGCAGAAGTTGCATTATCAAATCAAAAGACAACTACAGGATAGTAGCCAGAGATACAAGAGAAGAGTATATCATAGAAGAAGAGGTGAATTTTGAGATTGTATACCAAGTCTTGGAACACTTGAGGAAGAAAATATTTCCAAGAGGAATCTATAATAATCTAAATATGAAGAAGATAGGACCTTGTAAGATCCTCAGAAAAATTTGCTACAAATGCTTATGAGATTGAGTTGCCAGAGGACATTGTAATTTCACCAATATTTAGTGTAGTTGAATTATAACCTTATAAGATGGATGATACAGAAGGGACAAATGATCAAGAGGAGATTCAGTGGAAGCGACAGATGCCCATAGTAGAGAAGCTCCAGATAGAAAATATTTTGGATCAGAAAATTGCTAAGAAAACCAAGAGGAAAGTTTATTATGAATATCTGGTTAAATGGAAAGATCATCTAGTAGAAGATGTCAGTTGGATAACTGAAGCTAATATCCATAAGCATGGAAAGAGAGTGGAGGAGCTCATGGGAAGGATTCCATCAATATTTTTGTCCAAAGGAGTATGATGCAGGATCATCACCATCATTATTCAATGAAGCGCGGTGGAATATGACTCAGCATCAAGTGCAACGCACTCAACTGGTTTGGATTCCAAGGAGGACACGTCACTTTTAATTTTGAAAACCTTGTAATTAAATATCCCATAAGATCTTGAAGCTAGAGCCATTGTATTTTCTCCAGGAGATTGTAATTTATTTTAATGCCTGTAGGATTGTACATATTATGAGCGTCGACCCATATCTCGATTGTAATTATTCATTTATTGTAATAAGCCTAGTGTTAGGATGTTTTAATTGTGATATGAGAGCACTAGAATAGTTTGGAGGGAAGGCTCGAGAAGCCCCCTCATGTATAAATGTAGGTAATATATGCCCAAAAGAGGTTGTTGTTGTTATTGCTGAGAAAAGAGAGAGATTGAGAAAAGTTGTTGAAAGCTGTTGAAATATTTGTAAATATTTGTTGAAGGAATATAGAAGAGGATAACTGCTTTCAATTCCTAAGACTTTTTATGTTTGATTAATTGGGTAAAGGTTTATGTTATTTATCTTTGTGTTTGTGTGTGTGTGCATATAAATGGTTGGTTGAATGAATACTTAGTGTTATTTTAAGTTTCAATTGTTTCTATTCTAAAATATCGGTGCAAGGAGTGCATAGTGCCCATGCAAGGAGTGCGGAGACCGAACCATTTACAGTTTCGAAATCTAAAGAGAGACAGAGTAAGTTTACATAGAGTGAGCGCAAGGAGTGTGCCTATTGTTGGTGTTTAGGTATGAATGATTTATTCACCCTTTTCCTACATTAATTTATCAATCCGGGTGCGTATTATTTCAAGGAAACGTGCAAGGTATATGCAGGGGCAAAAGCACAATCCATTTTGGACAAGGGTTCACGATTAAGATTCAAAATATTGCTGTGAAACTAAATTAATTACAACTTATGAAAAACAATAATAAAGCTTAAAACACTGTAACAACAAGCATAAACTGACAAATACTAAACATAGAAAGACACAACACCTGATTAGAAGAGTGGGCCCAGCTCTCTGATCAAGGTTGCGTTAGTCATAGCGAAGATTAAGACAGCAAAACAGATGATGCTCTATAAATCTGAAAAGGGTTATTACAATATCAACGGGGGCATCCCCTGCTACAAGAATAAACTGTCTTTTATACAAGGAGAGGGAGAACAACCTCTTTCCCCAAAACATGGTAACCATATCCCCAAAAATATACATTAGTTGGAACAACACCAGTACCAGATAGACAAGATCAGTGAGATGCCCAAGATGGTTCAGGGATTTGCGATTCTAGCTGCATGTGGCTTGGTCGTTACTGTCCTCAAAGAAGCTGAATAGCGAATCTACCACGGGATACTGAAGCCTTGGTTCCTGTTCTCCAGAAGCTGCAGTCAAACATTCGTTTTAGTGCTGCGAATAGGCAAAACTTTGTGACTTCATTTCATTAATAAAATATTCCAATAGACAAGGCAAGATTATTTAACTTACAGGTTTAGCACAGTAAACATAGGTAAATTAGTGCAGAAAGGTCAAAAAGGTAATGGAAAACCAGTAGAAAGATAGCGTGATTCGATGCCCAACATATCCCCCCAACTAGCCTTCTGCATGCCCTCATGCAATTCACCACCTCTGCAGTTTTGGATTTCGCTGACTGTTGGCTTCTTGAAAATGGGCGAGATCATATTCTTCGGCCATATCTGTCCCTGGAACTTTAAAGCCCTCTGAGAGGAGGACTTCTTCTCACCAATCTTCTGGGACGATATACGCTGGAGTGTAATTTTCTACTGGCAACCAAATAGTGGGAAACTGAAACCGAAGTCCCATCCATCGAACCCTGCATGTTTGGATACATGCCACATATGTGGGCACTCTGGGGAGCACTCGTGCAAAATTTGGTGCCCCAAAAGGTTCCCTATTCCAGACAGTTGTAGGTGTCATCATCCACCTTTTTTGACAGCAATCAAGGGCCTCTTCATGAAATGTGACTATTTTCTTAACACAAAGATCAAGGCACCAATTTTGTGTCCTTAACATTCTATCCCCATTCCCCTCAATTCCCAAAAAGGTGTTGTGGTTAGTGAACATGGTGACTGACCTCTCAGGTTCTCCTCTTACCATAAATGGCTTTGTAACCTGATTAGATTCAAATGTGTTAAAAGCCTTCTGCCAACTGATCTGGTTGAAAGTGAGGGCCCTTAAATGAATGTCTCCCACATATGGGACCAAATTGAATTTTCTGTCCAGGCGCAGTAGATACTCATGCAGGTAAAATTCACATATCAAATGCTAAGTTGGCACGTCGTGGTGCCTCATTATTTGGAGGAATTGTACACCATTTTCTATTTTATAACAAATCTCATTTTTTATGCTCTCCATGCAGAATAAAAGAAAATGTTCATGTAAGAATAAAGAATAACAAGAAGCAGGGGGGCGACATGCCATCACCTCTTGCTCCAAATTAAACATCTTTTCCTTATCAGTTTTCAGCTCTACTACTTGCTTTTCCAGTTGTTCCATCTAAAGCTCATGCTTCACATGCCTTAATCTCATGATGTCTATACACTCCACATATTCAAAAATAGTCTTGGAGGCTCATTCCTAAGCTCTTCTGACCTCGTTTTGATACTGAGCCACAATAGATTTCCAAGTTTGCACTTCGACTGTTAAGGCACGCTCACGGTCTTCAAACAATTTCTCGACCGGGTCTGTTTGAGTAGCAGTAGAGGTTAGGGCTATCTAGTCTGTATGAGTCTCTATTTCTACTCCTATGGCCTTGGACTATTTAGCTTCCTACTTGTATTTCTTCATCTGCTTCTGCATTTTGTGTACATGTTTCCTTAGTTTCCTGATCTCCATATTAAACTGCATTGTCTCTTTAGACTGTGGCTGGAGTTTTTGTTTGACTGGGAGTCTTATGACCTTCTCGCCTGGCTCTTCCATTGGCTCATTCGTCAGGACCACTTCGCTTGGTCCCTCCTCTTTGCCAACAACTATTTCCTCTTGTTGCGCTTTCACTGCAACTGGTGGTGCCCTTGCGAGAAGCTTTCCCGCTAATGTATCTGTTGGCTGAGTAGCATCCACTCCACATGGTTGTGGATTTTGTGATAAAATTGGAGGAATGGAAAGATCTTCTTCTGTGCACTGAAGGGAACATGTTTTCCTTAATCCTCCTGGAATAAAGGAGAAAAAGGAGAACTGGCAGGGATTTTCAATGTTCAGTCCCGAGGTCGACGCTGGCTCTTGTGGGTCAGCGCCAACCTCACACCCTAGTTCTCCGAGCACTTCTTCCATGGGTTCCATGGATTCTATGGTTGGGGTGGTCACGACCTCTTCTTCATTCAGGTTATCCTCCTCCATCGACTCCATGGTGACAGGAGGTTCTTGTGGGGTAGCCTCGGTCACAATATCAACCAATTCACCCGTTTTTGTCTGTTGTGACCCTACTTCTGTGGTTATCATGCTATCAAATTGCTCTGCTAGTTCCATAGGTGAGGTTGGTTCTTGTGGGACAGACTTGGCTGTGGTACTAGTGGGCCTTTTTGTGTCAACTTACACATCTTCCATTGGTTCCATGGCTTCGACTTGCTCTTGGAGAGCAACCTCTTCTTCAAATTCCTCAGTTTCCATCTCCATCTCTTCTGGTTCCTCCTGGTGAACATAATCATCTTCTCCTGAATTTTCCTCCTCCATGGCTTCTGGTTCATCTTCCCTAGCATCTTCCTCCTCCGTAGCTTCTGGTTCATCTTCCCTGGCAACCACAACGGCTGCTACTTCATCCTCTGTGGAATCCTGAAACAGTTCCCATGGGATCGGGATTTGCCTGATGGCATTCATTACTAACAACTGAACCATCCCATGGTGGGTGATGACCACCAATACCTTTCGCGACTCCTGAGCTGAATATGCCATTAAGTGAAGGATTCTCAATAAGAAATAAGGTACATTCAGTGCATAGATGATTTTAGGGGCTAAATTTCACTCATGGGCTAATTTTCCATGGTTTTTCCAAAAACGAGATTCACTATTTTAAAAATGATTCGCCCAAATTCTATAGGATAATATTATTTTACCTTAAAAATTGCCATAATTTTATAAAAACTATATAAAATCCTTATAAATTTGAATATTTTTACAAAAGTAAAACCAAACAATTATAGTTGGCATATGAAGGATTAGTAAAATTCACCAAGGTTTCTACATTTTAAAACAAATTTCCATCCTTAAAATCATCTCTGATTCAGTGAGAAAGCCTCTGCTTGGGGAAATCGCATGTGAGTTAGTATTCGGAGATGGTATTTGAATATGGTGGATTATCTCCCTTCGCAATTCATATATCTCATGAAAAACTCTGCTACTTCTCCCCATGGATGCGACAACGAGTTTTGGTCGTATCCTCGACCTTTCTGCACGATGCTTTCTCCTGCATGTAAAAAGGCTTCGGGAAATTCCGGAAGGACAGACCTTCTTGAAAACCATCATTGTCCATTTTGAGGGAGTCCACTGTCTTCTGCAATGGCTTCCTCTGTCACAGGGATTTCAATTCTGTGGATCCGAGAGCTTCCTTCTCTCAAGTTGAGTGCAAATTCTGTCGCAATTTCTTTGTTCGACCCTTTTAACCTGTCAAAGTAAACATTGCATCCCGTGTTCTCAAAGACCTTCCATACCTCGTGATTGTTTCAAACTCTCATTTCATATTCAGGCTCATGCCGCATAGATTGTCCACCCATTTCTGTAGAGGTGGAGTCAGCACGACGAATGTAGTTAGCTGGTAGGGGAAAATGACAGGGCTCCAAACCATTGGCAACTGAAATAACGYCATRTCKCTTTTGGGGAYRRYGGWTRAAACARYRYTGGTATGTTTGRAAATGATGACARATTGTGGTGGTACTATCAGAAATTTAATGMAGCGTGTTGGGGAGGTGACTTGATTATGACTCYRCGCGTACRAGTACGCATTTTGACATATCAAGTTATGATTACGGAGTATCGAAATCATTAGATTTGTTTGATGAGGGTCGTGTGTCATAAAAAAATTTTGTGGTATGTTGTCATTTGTTATGATGGTTCTCCCCCCTCCAACTTAATTACGGCCATCCACGACACGTTTTGATGTCTTTTTGGAATATTTTAATTAAATCCATAAAAGTCAATGGAGGCGTACCTGGGGACCTACCTTATGGTGGAGTAACAACAAAATGTCTAAGGGAGTAATGACAATAGGGTGTAACAACAGCAAGGAGTAACAACAACAGTGAGTAACAACAATGACGAAGTAACGGCCATTACAAGGTAACGACACTGATGAAGTAATAACAGTTGCGGAGTAACGACACCGGTGGAGTAACAACACTGGAAAAGTATCAACAGTTGCGGAGTAACGACACCGGCAGAGTAACGACAATTGCGGAGTAACGACACTGACGAAGTAACGACAGTTGCAGAGTAACAACACCGACAAAGTATCAGCATTTAGTGGAGTAATTAACACACACCAGTGGAGTAACATCAACGTTTTTGTACCAACACTGGTGGAGTAATGACGCCGAGTGTTATATTTCTCCTGGTCATGTTCCTTTGTTATTCCTGCAAAATACAAACAAGTAAATTATATATATATATATATTTTAAGACAGAGTGAGAGTGTCCTTCATTCCAACAACCATTAAATCAGATGAATCAGAAAGGTGTTTGACAAAGGCATTTCTAGAGGCTGGACGATGGTATAGTTTTAGACGGTGTCCGTTTACTAAGAACGTGGTATGATTCTCATCTATTGTAATTAATCTAACCGTTCCATTGTCAAACACTGTGTCCACTTGATATGGCCCCATCCAGTGAGTGCAAAGCTTGCCTTTGAAATCCTTAAATCAAGAGTCATAAAGTAATGCCCAATCTCCCACATGAAACACCTTACTTTTGATAAATTTATCATGCCATTTCATTCTCTACTGTTGAACAACAATGTTCTTCTGGACAGCTACTGACCGAATCTCGTCCAGCTCATTCAGTTGTTCCAGAGTGTTTCTATGTTTCTGATAGGTCTAATCCTACTTCTAGATCTGTTCTGAGTGTACTGATCTCAAATTCCACCAGAAACAAGGGGACTTTCCCATAGACTAATTAAAATGGGGAAAACCCAGTTGTGTTCCGCCATGTTGTTATGTATGCCCATAAAGCTTCTGGAAGTTTTTGTGCCCAGTCTTGGCGATGACTTGCTACTGTCTTTGTCAAGATATTTTCCAATACCTTGTTTGTGCTTTCTACTTGCCCGTTCTCCTGGGGGTGATAGGGGGTTGTCACTCTATGTTTGACCCCATATTCCTGCATCATCTTTGCTATCATGTGAGATGTGAACTGCGATCCTCCATCTGACACATTTTCCCTTGGAGTACCGTATCGGGCAAATATTTCTTCAAAAACAAAGTCTGCCACTACTTGCTCTATTTCTCTTGTGACCGCTCTAGCTTCCACCCATTTAGTTACATAATCAGTGCAGACCAGGATGTAAGCTTGCTGATGAAAAGGTGGGTTGAAGGGTCCAACAAAATTGATGGCCCATTTCTCAAATGGTTCAAGGACTATCTGGGGCTGTAGAGGCATTTCATCTTCTTTTCCAGGTTTTCCCATCCATTGACAACTATCACACCTTCAGACATAATATCAAGCATTACAAAAGATGGAGGGCCAGTAATATCCCATTTGCAGCACTTTGTGATCTGTTCTTTTATCTGCAAAATGTCCTCCACAGGGTCCATCATGTGCAACCTTCAGTATCTCATAGATATCACCTTCCTCCACACAACGCCGAATCTGTTGGTCAACCCCTGTATGAAAGAGATATCCTGCCATACATGAATATCAGGTACTCTGGTGAATAATCTTCCTTTGCTCCTTATATGACAGATGACGAGGCACCTTCCCTGTAGCAAGATAATTAGCAATATCTGCATACCATAGAGTGTTAGTAGATACTACAAAAATATGTTCATCTGGAAAATTATCTTCAACTAGTGTATTTTTACCATCATGTTCTATCCGAGATAAGAAATATACAACCACATTGTCCTTCCCTAGTTTATCTACTATAGTAATATCAAATTCCTATAGTAGCAAAAGCCATCTTGTGATACGACCAGGGGTAACAGGTTTATTCATTAAATACCTGATGGCTGCATGATCAATATGCACAGAGGTAGGATACCCGGTAATGTAGTGCCAGAATTTATTGATGGTGTAAATGACAGCAAGGAACTCTTTCTCAGTCACTGTGTAGTTTAATTCAGCAGGAGCCAAATTCTTATTAACATAGTAAACTGTGTATGGTACTTTGTCCTCTTGCTGTCCTAATACTGCACCAATCACTGTTTGGGAAGCATCCGTATGAATATGGAAAGTTAATGCCCAGTCTGACCCTCTAAGGATCGAAGCGCTACATACCAATTCCTTAATTTTCATAAAGGCTACATGACAGTCCTCTGTCCACACAAAATCTGAATCTTTTGTTAGCAATTGAAAAAGTGGATGTGCTACTTTAGAAATTTTTTCTATAAAACGCCTATAATAACCAACACAACCAATAAAGCTGCGTACCTATGTGGGCATTTTGGGTGTCGGGAAATGATGAATTACCTTTATCTTTGTTGGGACCATCCAGATTCCTTCAACTGAGAGAAAATGTCCCAGAACAATTCCCTCTTTCATCATCATATGACATTTTGTCATACTCAGCGAGACGCGCTTGTATACACCTTTCGAGAACTTTTTCTAAATTTTTCAGTCCTTCAGGAAATGAATCCCCATATGGAGTAAAGTCATCCATGTAGATTTCAACACTGTCATTTATCAAATCAGAGAAGATTCCCAAAATTTCCCTTTGGAACGTTGCAGGAGCATTACACAGGCCAAAAGGAAGGACCCGGTATGCGAATGTTCCCTAGGGGCATGTGAAAGTGGTTTTGTCCTCATATTCAGGAGGTATCTGGATCTGGTTATACCCACTAAACCCATCTAGAAAAGAAAAAAACTTTTTACCAGCCAATGTGTCCAAAACTTGATCAATAAATGGCAAAGGAAAATGATCTTTCTGTGTTGCTTTATTTAATTCTCGATAATCCACGCATATCCGCCATTTACCATTTTTCTTAGGGACCATTACTAATGGGGAGACCCATTGGCTATCTGATATGGGGTAGATAAAACCTACATCTAGTAATTTCTGAAGTTCTTCCTTCAAAACATTTTTCAATTCAGGATTCATCCTTCTCTGAGGTTGTCTCACAGGACGACAATCCTCCTTAATGTATATATGATGGGTACATGAATTAGCAGGAATCCCCTTCATATATGTATAATCCCAGACGAAGGCTTCTTTGTGTTTTTGAAGGACATCCACAAGTTGCTTCTTCTGGGATTCTGACAGGGTTGGATTAATATTCAGAGTTTTTCCTGGTTCTAGTTCCACTGGGACACTTTCACTGGGTGCATCAACAGGTAGCTCCTCTGATCCTTCTGTTGTTTCAATTGTTTCTTGAGTCTCACAACTTAGGATAGATTCTAGGAATTGTTGATTTGTTTCAGAAATGGAGAAAGGATCATCCATAAAAGAGGTGATTACATCATCTTCCGATTCTATTTTCAACTGAAGGGCTTGTCCAATAGCGAGGACTGGCCTCAATTCCTCATTTTCTGTTTCAGCCTCTTTCCTAGATAAAATTTTCTTGCTTCCTGCTGGTTTTATGGATGGGTTTGGTTCTGCAGGTGGGTATAACACTAATTTCTTAATGTTGTGCCCATTTGAAATAACCATGTGCCCTGATCGATACCCAATGTAAGCATCTGCAGTAGCTAGCCATGGTCTACCCAAAATCAAAGGATGGCTGCTCACCAAATATTGCATCTGTAAGACCAAGAAATCTATGGGATAGTGCCATGAATCCACTGAAATTGTTACATCTTCCGACTTTCCTACAGGTTTGACTGTGGATTGGTCTGCCAATTCCAATAATGTGGGTGTATGTTTCAAGTTACGAAGACCTAAAGCATGCATGGTTTCAGTGGTGATAACGTTGATGGCAGCACCCAGGTCTACCAGCACATTTAGAATCTATACCCCATTAATTTGTACTATCAAAATTGGGTTCCCCGGATCTCCATATTTTTCAGGCATTGACTTTCCTATCATGAAATCTGATAATTTTCCCATAACATGAATGGTAAAGGGGTCTTTGGATTTCTTTGCAGGTTTCTTTGAATAGTATTCCCTAAGAGTCTTTGCATATATTGGCACATCGTTCATAGCTTGTAAGAAGGGAATTTTAACAAATAAGTTCTGCAATTCTCCTAGTAAATCAAATTCATCTTGAGGGATTGATTTAATCAAAGTTAGTCTCTATAGGTAAGGTGGTTCAGTTTGATGTTGTTTTACGGGAGGTGCTTGGTTTCTATCAGTTTGTTTTAGCTCTTTATTAATTGGTTATGATCCCTTACCTTCATTATTGAGTTGTTCAATGGTAACTGGAGGAGGTTGAACATTGACTGTCCACCCTGATCATAGATTCAATTCATACAACTCTACAGTGGAAATGTTATATGAAGGTAGGTTAAGAATATCAGCTTGATGAGCTCCTTTTCTATTAGGATTCAGATCAGGTTGGATTGGGATCTGAGGACAGGCAAGTTGATTACCCAAGGGCACATTAGAGGGCAGTTGGAGTTTCTTTTGTGGCATCAGCTAAGGAAACTGCTTAGGAGAGGATCCTCGCCAAGTTGGAGCCCATGGGGAGCTTGAAATGGCTTGAGGGTTCCACTGCTGCCAAGGTGAAAACTGGTATTGTGGCCACATGGAAGGGTAGGGCATGGACTGAGGATTCATATTAGAATTATTGCAATATTGAGATGGGTCTGAGTACATACCTTGATTTCCCATTAGTGGTCGAGGCTGCCATGGCTTTCTAGACCCCATGAGGTATAGTTGTTCCTTATCTTTCCCTGTCCCTTGAAATACTTCTTTCAAACCTGGCAGGGAGGGGCATGAGCTTGTTGCATGATTTAGCTCACAGATTTCACATTCCTCTATGGAGTTTAGTGGAAATTCCCTCTCTGGATGCTTCTTTCTATATGTTGGGAAAAATATTGCCATAGTCCTGTCCAATTCCAGCTGCTTTTATTTTACTTGCAGTTTATCCATCTGTGCCAACAGGGTGCTGAGGATATCTATCCTCAAATTGTCTAGCAGGTTTCTGATTTTTTCTTTCGTAACACCTCCGCCAGACCCTTTTACTGAGCGAATCCCTTGTCTATTTCTTGCAAGCCCCCTCGAGCACTGAATGCATAATTCACATATGCCTTCAAAGCTTTCCTTAGAGATGTCTCCCTTTCCCACAATGTTCAATAGTTCCATTGAGTCCTCACAGAAAGATCAGAGGGGGATAATTTTTAGAATTTCCTTATCCAGGTCAGAGTGACCCGACCTCTGTAAGGTGTACTTGAATCGTTCCACACAATCTTCCAAACTCTCATCTTCTTTTTGTGCGAACTTGAAAAGCTCCTCCTTAATGTTTTGGGATTTATAGTAATCCTGGTATTTTTCCAGAAAAGTTGTCCGCATATCATCCCATGTGGAAATAGAGCTTCCTCCAAGGCCCATGAACCATCGCAGAGCCATTCCTTTTAATGTAGAAGGAAATTTTTTTAACTTTTGGGCCTCCGTCATATAGTCATACCCCCGACACACTATGTCAAACTCGAATATAAATGTGTCAAGATCTTCTAAAACAAGCCCATGAAAGTTTGGTAAGGCAACTAATGGAATAGGCTTTGTGGGTGCTCCAGCCCCCAGATCTTTGATTAGAAAATCGATAGTGGAGGTTGTGGGAGCCATAAATAACTTCCAATAACCGCTAGGTATTTCACCAAGCTCTATAGAAGATGGTTGAGGTTTCCTTTCCACTTGGATCCAAGTTTCTTTAGCAGCACTTCCCCGGTCCCTTGGCGATGAAAATATTCCTTTGATCCTTTCTCCTGCATCTTGATGACTTGATCCCTCAGCTAAAACCTCCTCTCTCTTGCTGGAGTGGTCTGACTCTATCAAGGTTCTGCTTGCGACCTCTTCCCCCTCTGTTACCAGCATAAGATTTCCCTGGTCAGGTATACTACTAGATGTTTCTTCAACTGCTGAAGGGACCTGCTGTGTCGTATCACCAAGGAATGTTGTAGATAACACTGGTTGATCTACTAATTATCCCCCAGCCTTCACTCTTCATGCCCTTGGTCTCACGGCTGTGCGAGAGGATGTCTCTAAGTCAGCCTTTGCTATAATCTACTAGATGTAGGTCTTTCTTACCAAATCTGTTCCTCCCCTCTTTGGGGCTCTCCCTCTGCCCTTGTTATTCGGTTCTTCGTTCATACAAGTGTTGGTATGATGGAAGGTATTGGCATGAACCTACAATGCTTAGTCTCGAAGTAAGGTGTCAAAGGACCATTCCTTCCCCAAGATGAAAGAACTTACAAAAAGAAAGGCAGCTAAAAAAAGAGAGAGTCTAAGGTTCAAGGCCCTGAGCAGGGAATCAAAGGACTTCTCCCTCCCTAGGACAAGAACCAGGAACCAACACACACCACGAGAAGACCTAATACTTTCCAATTCTGAAGCAGGGTGTCAAAAGACTCCTCCCTCCTATGGGTAAAAGCTAGGGTTTCCCAAAAAAAACACACAAAGGTTTGAAAGAAGTAAATCTAACTCAAGGTATAGAGTAGGGCATCATAAGAATCCTCCCTCCCCAGGACAAGAGAGTGGCCAAAAATGGAAAATCAATAAAAATAAAAGCAAGAAGAAAGAACACCTATGCTCAGGACCTGAAGAAAAGTGAGAAAACTCATTCTCTCCCCAGAACGAGAGATTGACCCTCTGGTTGGTCCAGATCATTGTCTTGCACCTTGTTAGCCTCCCCAACAATGACGCCAAAATGTTGGTGTCCAAGTATGAATTATTTATTCACCCTTTTCCTACATTAATTTATCAATATCGGTGTGTATTCTTTCAAGGCAATGCGCAAGGTATATGCAGGGGCAAAAGAACAATCCGTTCTGGCCAAGGGTTCATGATTAAGATTCAAAATATTGTTGTGAAACTTAATTAATTACAACTTATGAAAAGTAATCATAAAGATTAAAACACTGTAACAGAAAGCATAAACTGAGAAATACTAAACAAAAAAAGATGCAACACCTGATCAAAAGAGCGTGCCCAGCTCTCTGAGCATGGCTACGTTAGTCACATCGAAGATTAAGATAGAAAAACAGATGATGCTCTATAAATCTGAAAATAGTTATTACAATATCAATGGGGGCATCCCCTGTTATAGGAATAAACTATCTTTTATACAAGGAGAGGGAGAACAACTTCTTTCCCCAAAACATGGTAACCGTATCCCTAAAAATATACATTATTTGGAACGACACCAGCACTAGGTAGACAAGATCAGTGAGATTCCCAAGATGGTTCAGGGATCTGCGATTCCAGCTGCACTTGTCTTGGTCATTATTGTCCTCAAAGCATCTGAATAACAGATCTACTACAAGATACTGAAGCCTTGGTTCCTGTTCTCCAGAAGCTGTGGTCAAACATTCATTTTAGTGCTGCGAATAGGAAAAAATCCGTGACTTCATTTAATTAATAAAATATTCCAATAGACAAGGCAGGGGTATTTACCTTACAGGTTTAGCATAGTAAACATAGGTAAATTAGTGCAAAAAGGTCAAAAAGGTAATAGAAAACCAGTAGAAAGATAGCCCAATTCGGTGCCCAACACCTATACTCATAGGAGTATAAAATCTCAGAGGGGAGACCAGTGTAAAGAGTGAATAGGGTTGACACTTCATTAAGTGTTGATAAAGATCAAAGGATAGATAACGCAAGGAGTGCGCAGGTGACTTTCATAAGTCCCAAGCTCAGAGGAGAGAGTGAGCACAAGGAGTGCGTCAGAGACTTTATTAAGTCCCAAGCTCAGGAGAGAAGCGCAAAGTGTGCGCCAAAGTTCTAGTCTTTTAAGTGATAAAGCTCAGTAAGGATAGCGAGAGAAATTCATTAAGAGGAAGAATCCCTTTTGTTTGGAGGGTGAGTGGACGAGATCTAGTTGGAGTTAACAAAATATCTCACAGCCGTTGGATCAAGAAAAGGTGCACGGTTGTTAATTTCCCAAGTCCTTTGAACTTTGTTGCTCTGACAATTTTGAGTCATTGTTGTAAGTGAGGTGAAAGTCCCAAAGACCGTAGTAGATCCTGATCATTAGTGTTAGGTAACATGTCCAAAAATCGCGAGTATTTGGAGTTCAGAAATTCAGGAGGAAGTGTTGGTTAAGGTTGGAAAAGTCTCAAAGCCCGGAATCCAGAGTGAACACGGATCGTTGATCCAAGGCAAACGTCAACTATCATATCTTTGGATTCGTCCCTTCGTAAGTTTGGAGATATTGTGTGTTGGAGCAGAGAAAAGTCTCGAATCCAAGAGCCCCAAAGTTCCTTTGATTCATATATCTTGGAAAGGAGTGTGGACCGTTGATCCCAGGAACCCTTCGGGAGTTCGTTGGTTCAGCTATTTGGGAGAATTAGACTGTTGTGTTGGTAAACCAACTGAAGCCTGAAGCTCGAGATAGTTTATTTTAGTTGAGTGCTTGGTTCTATCACGCGTTCATGAGATATTTTCGTCAAAGAAAAGCGGATAGTATCTATGGTATTGACTTAGTTGAAAGGGGCTTAGAGTAAAGTGCTCACAGGTCTTTGCAGGACATGCATAAGAAAAGGGGCATGTGTATATTGGAGGAGACCCAATAGGGATCTGAGAGCCACTTCGGCTCCTGAGTGAACGATCCTATAACGGGAGGTCGCGCAATCCCCTGAAGGAGGGGTGGGGGTTTGCATCAGGTTGAGATCCTTGGCCATGGAAAAGGGAGTGAAATATATTAATGGAATCAAGTATACCCTTTTTAAAAGAAGAGGAAGTAAACTCGATTCAAGTTAGATCTATATCATAAGACTAAGAGGATGATTAATACCAAAGAAGGCTTCACCCACAACATTGCAACAATGTATTGAGGCTTGTAAAAATATACATTGTAAAGAAATAGTAAAAACACTCCAAAATATCTTATTAAGAGAGTGCAACTACTTTATTATCCTACATGTAATTTCCTGTCATTTTTGAAAGAGTCGAGAAGCCATTATTTTTCTAGTATTTCAAATATTGGGTTTCCTAATTATATTCACATTATTATTGTGTGGATGATTTTTTACTTGAGTATTATTTATGGATTTAAATTTATTCGATGAGTTATGTTTATAGTCATTTCATATAACAAAATAGCAAGAAGAAATATAGTAATTAATGTCTAGATTTTAGTATCCATGTTGGTGAGAGAGACACACCATAGGCCTACCATTTATGGATCATATGGTATCAGAGAATAGGTTCGAGACACTTGGAGAAAACTAGTGTCATAGAATTTGCAGGATTCAAAAGCCTAAAATAGGGAGGTTTGATCCAAAATGGATCTGGTGGATAAATCTAGTTTTTATGCCTAATCTTGGGTTGAGTTAAAGATGTAGAAGTTGCCAAAAATGCATGGGAAGATGTTGCAAATGAAGGCATGCTACAATTAGGATTTTTGTTGTGGTTATTCCAAATGAAATATTCTGATGATTTTTGTAGAAGAGTGAAGTGACTTTGCTAAAAGTTGTTATAGATTTTGTAATACATTGCATAAAATTTCCAAAAACACAATTGTTGCAAAACTACCCTAGTTGTTGCAAAACCAGACATTTTAAAAAACTAGATTCATATTTTTATCATAATGGAGGCATACGAAGTGGTATGATGATCCAGTATGATCTAAGGAATGTTCATAGAGGTCCAAGAGGATCTGGAATGCTCACAGAGGTACCAGGGGATCCATAAATGCTCAAAATTTGATAGTCTCAAAACATCCTAAAAATAACAGAATTGTGTATAGCTCATCATTGTCTTTCCAATGGCGCAAATGGCAAGTTAAACGAAGTTTGTGTGCAAAATTTATAAGTGGTCAAAGTTCAGGTCAAATAGGAAAAGTCAAAGGTCGAAGGGAAAAAAGAGGTGACATGTGTCACCACTGCAAGGGTGACACATGACACAAGGTTATTGATAGTTGATTGGGCAGATTGTACCTCCAGGAAGCCCATTTACAGGCTGACAAGTGGCATGTACGAGCCAATGAGAGTTCACCATATGGAAGCCTCCCATTGGCCAATATTGGTTTAAGTTGTGTAAAATTATGGAGTCAAAGGGGGTCGAACCTGTGACCTCCATAACCCCTTTAAAGGACTAACATAAGCCCCATTATCATCGCTCCATGATTTGGTTCTTAACCTATACATGGTAAATATTATATTTCAAGTTACAATAAAGTTCCATTGGGCGGCTAAAGGGTCGAGGGTCTAATCACTCGACCCTAGCCATAGCTCCTGGATATAAATGTTTAACATGACCATGTGTTAAGACCATGTGGGGGGGGGGGGATGGTATATTCCATCGTGGATATGATTTTAACCATATGTTATATGGTTATAACAATAGATATAACCATATAAAATATGTCCAAGATTCGGGTGGAAGGTTTTTTACCATACATAATATATATAAAAACTAAAATGCGCACCATGGAGAATCGAACTCGAGACCTTCGGGTTCTACACCAATGTCCCGACCATTAGTCCAACAAACCCAAATTTAATGGGATTCCCTCATAATTTATCCATGAAGTTACATTAAGTTATGGATGCACGTTAGAGCCCGAGCCTATTTAATGGGCGTGGATTTCCATGACCGCACACATCCCGAGATTGCATGGAGTCCAATGTGTGCATGAATATCGAGACATGGCATGAATCTTGAGACAGTACAGACAACATGGAAGTATGTGCAGAGTACAAGCTAAGTTAAATGTTGTCTCGTAAAGCATGCCATGAGGTATATTGACGGAACATAGGCAACTTTATACTCATTTTTCATGATTTTTTGCAAGGATCATGAATTTGAGGTATATTTCATGAATTGAGGTCATCTATAACATTATTATCTCAATTTTCCATTAATGAGCATTTAATGCATTGTTTGTCCTGCCCAAAAGGGTGAAATTGAGCCAGTTTGGAAATTGGTCGACTTTATAGTCAAATTTCTCAGAATTTCACAAGGATTTCAAGGTGAAGTTATTTTCTTGTTTTGAGTAATGAAATTTAACAAAATCAATTAAATTAGCATATGTGAGTCACTTTATATGTGATTTTGATATCTAGAGATTATGAAAGAGTTTTTATTGGATTAAAGGGAACTTAAAGATGAAACAAAATTATGTGATTTGAGTTATTTTATTTTATGTTGTGTCATATCATCATTAAGCAAAGCCAATCTTCATTTTATGAGTTTTTTGGTAAAGAGAACATCATTAGAATTCTACAAACCACCCCAATATGATCAGTAAATTATTCTGGATCAAGTTAGATACTACATGTATATAAGTAAAGAAATAAGTGGTGTCTATGGATTTTCCGGATCAAGTGGTATCTGCTATAACCCTAATTTGCACCAGACATGCTTACCTGGCATCAGGCCATCTCAGATTCCCTCTTTGCCAAAACACTGCTGAACAACTCTTCTTAAAAACACCATTTATAAAGGCCCACGTTCCCTGCTCCATTACTACACGCGTGTACACGCTAGCTGACCCAAGATAGCTCGCGTGTACCTACAAAAGCATGAAAAAAGGAAATTTGATGACGGAACACACAACTTTGGGTGATTTAACTAAACCTTCCGGCCATGCATGGCCGAGGGTTCGACCAAATACCTAGCTTCTTCTAGCCTATAAAATAAGGTTTAGGGGTCCCATTTGGAAGAGGATAATCATAGTAAAGAAACTATATCCGATTGCACATTCCCATTGTCCCAACCCTTTAGCCATCCTTGTGCAAAGAGATATACAGAGCAAAGAAGTTGGAAGATAGTTGAAGAGGATCCTAGGACCAGGTTCGCGAAGCAGTGGCCGGATTTTTCATTGTAATTTGATTTTTTAAAGTTGATAATAAAGAAGTGCTTTTCCCGTCCCACCATATGAGGTTTTCATAGTTTATTGCATACATATTTGAATCTCTAACCCATTAATCTGTAGATCAAATGCATGTAGATTTTGTTGTTTATCTTGTGTGAATGCAGGTCATCCTTGGGAGGATAGCTGTAGTCAACGAGCGATCAAGCATGAAGAAGGATCAATATCAAACGCCCAAAATAAGGTATGCTCATTTGATCGTCTTAACTAGATATTTGCTTAAGAATAATGGGGATTAGGTCTGGGATGACGATAGAAAGTAGGATTCTTTAGGTCTTTTATGCATGCATAATATAACCCTAAATGCTAGTCCGTAGAGGGATTTCCCACTCACAACAGTATCAGAGCTAGTTTTGGCATGTGTTCAAGTTTTTGTTGTGATGAGATCCAAGAGTTCAGTTGGTGAAGATATTGAAGGATATTATCAAGAAAAAAACATGAGTAAATTTCTTATGAAATTGAGGCTGCAAAATAACATTAATCAGAAAATCTAGAAGGAGAATTATGAGCTAAGAATTCAATTGCAAGATCTTGAGGAAGAGAAGAAAAGGTTGTAAGATCGATTGTTATGTCATGAATATTTCCACATGAGTATTTTTCATGAATTAGAAAGAAATTTTCATATAATTGCATCATCAATTAGTGAAGTTTGAAAAGCAGAGAATGAGAAGTCTCCACTACAAGAGAGACTATATCTCTCCAAGAACATGATCGAGAAATAATACTCCTCATGTTTTTCTTCTTCTCGACAAGATGGATAATGCTCGAGGGTAGATGAAGAAAAGAGAACTTCAGATGAAGAATTCCTATATAATCAATTGGACTTACCTTCCAGTCCAAATATGAGTAACATGTGTAATGCATATTCAGGGACAGATGTGCATGCTACAGGAGAAGGAATGAATACTTTTCCCGCTGGTGAATGGTCTAGTTATCCATGTGATTCTTGGAGAACTAGCAACCATAACGTGGAGAAGTGTTGAAGGAGATAGTTTGTGCAAGCAAAAAACCTCCAAGAAGAAGGAAGATCATTTCTCAAGTCATAGGAAAATGAGGAATGATAAAACGGGATCATGGAATAAGAGAATCTACTCTTATTTTGGTAAGAGTGGACACCAGATTAATAAGTGTTGGAAAATTTACCCACACTTATGTCCAAATCAGAAAATAAAATGTGTAGAGACACTTGTAGAAGACAAGGATCATCTCCAGATGAAGTCAATGGTCTTACTGAAAGGATTGGGAAAGAATACTTCTTGATGGCTAGTCTTGGCAAAGTGATATATGAAGACATCCAAGAATGGTTCATGGAAAGTGGCTTATCTCGCCACATGACTGGGATGAGATCAGTATTTTTGACTTTCTCATAATCCGAAACAGATTGTGTTAGTCTCTAATTTTTCTTTTGATTTGGTGAGAAACCCTAATCCTAAACCCTTCCTACCTGCAATTCATTGTCTACTTTCATTTGATTTAATCCTTATTATTAGCTTGTTATGATTTTCATTTTAGCTTTTTGGATCATTTCTTTAAGTCTGGAGTTTTAATACATGGTTTAAATGATGTGTCACTTCATATGCATGTTTGAATTTTTCAAATTCAAATCTCCTCTAATCATTAATAGCACTAATGGAATAACATTATTCTCGTAGTGCAAATATGATCATGCCTTAATATGCCTCTGCCACCCTTATTTCGTTATGATTACACGGATCGTGGACTAAGAATTTGCATGTGTCCCACGATAGCCCTTAAATCATTTTATAATTCAAACCGTTACATGATCGGATTGTTCTGTACCGGCAAAGGACCCATTTCAAATCATTCAATTCCCAAAGATCATTATTTGAACCTGTCACTCGTCGTTCTGATTTTGCTGAGTTATAAGCACAGGTGTTTTCTCAGAAGAACTGTTATATATTAACAATTGTAGGTTGCAAATTCAGAATCTGAGCAGTTCCAGTTGTAGCATCATGTTTTTATGGTGCCTAAGAGAAGCGGACAAGTGGTCCGATTAGAACCCAAGGGTGTTGAACTTCTCAAAGATTATCCTCAGATGGATTAGAGGTTCAGAGATGTTGGTTGGTTTGAATTCCTCGCCACCTTCCAAGGTCACGATGAACGGGTCTCTATGGCGTTTGCACAAAACTTCAATGGTTTCAAAGTGGATATTGAAAAGTTGCTAATGCTGGTGATAGAACAAACAATTGCCAAAGCTTGCAGAAGTTGTCTAATCAAGTTATAGATTTGAAAAGATTGGCTGAAGAAGCTTCTTCAAGAAGAGGGCTATACAAACCCCCTTTTAGAATGCCTTTTCCCACAAACCGGCCTAACTCAAATTCTGAAGGCTTAAATCTAGAAAGATTACAATTCGCTATTCAGACGATTCTAGAAGCACATGATAACTTGATTCCTCCTGAGATTCCAGAAGAAGTAGCTGAACAAGAGATAGTGGAAGAGGAAAAATCCTCCCTAAACATTTTCGGATAGCATTTTTCAAGCTAATTTCAAAACAGTGCATCCTTACAATACCAGGAGCAAGACAACAAATAAGTCTTCTTCTGAAATTGTAACTAATGCACCTCCAAAACATTCTAAATCAATTGAAACTAAACAGAATTTAGCAACCCCAAGTTTAGAGTATGATTTGATTGAGGATCTAAAAAAACTTAGGGCTAACATTTCTGTTTACAAATTATTAAAATTCCCTTTTCTTCTGCAAAAGATGCTGCAAAATATTGCAGAAAACAAAAAAAACAACAATCCAAACAACAACAAAGTCGTTGAAAACAACCCCAAAACACCTTAAAAGGTCTCTGCCAAAACGACGTCAGAGCCTTCTGATAAAAGAGACCTTGCTGTAAAAAGTGTAACAAATGTAGATAAACTAGTTTCAAGGGCTGGGATTAAAAAAAAACAAACTTCTGCTGTTAATACTCGTAGAAATGTCCCTCCCTTTTTGTTGACTTTTGAAAGTTTAAATAGGAATGTACATAACTGTATGGTAGATTCAGGTGCATCGTCAAATGTAATGCCTTGGTCTGTTTGTCAAAAAATTAATGCCGAAGTTCAACCGTCCAGCCTGAAAATTATTCATCTTGATCGAACTAGTGTTAAAGTAATAGGTGAATTAAAAAATGTGCTTATCAGATTATCATCTAACTCTAAAGTTCATCAAGTTATTGATATTATTGTTGTAGATATCCTAGAAGTATATGGTTTGTTTTTAAGTAGAGATTGATCTGAACAACTACATGGCTATTTTTCAACAGATTGGTCTCACTTGTGGCTGCTCGAGAATGGAAAGCCTAATAGAATCAAGGTAAATCGTGAGTGTTATCTTAAGTTCACGGTAACCAATTTAAATGATCCTAATGAATCGTTCATTGCTTCTACCAATTCACCTAAAATACAGGGGATGGACACTTTTTTCAACAATTTCATGGCTAAAACTTTTACCATTACTGACCCAGAACAACAATCCGAAATTATGACATGCACGCAGTCAATAGCCTTCTCTTAGTGGTCACATGCACCTGACCAAAATCAAATCTGGTCTCTTTACTTTGATGGATAAAAATCTAAGGAGCTGGTGCAAGGTGCGTGCTCATTGATCCAACATGTAACAGAACTTTGATTGCTTGCCGGTTAGAATTCGAATGAAAAAACAATACGACTGAATATGAGGCACTCCTGTAAGGTCTCAGAAAAGAACTAGATTTGAACATTCATAATTTGACTGTCTTTGGTGATTCAAAAATTGTAGTTAGGCAGGTAAAAAATTCTATCCACTGTCTATCTCCACACCTGAAAAGCTATTAGACTAAGGTATGGAATTTAATGAACAAATTTTCTGCATTTAACATTAATTCTATTCCTAGATTGAACAATTTTGAGGCTAATTTGTTAGCTAACGTCACCTCAAAACTTTTTCCTGTAGAAGGCCTATCTCCGAATGCATTTTTTGTCAAGTTGTTGTTCAGACCATCCGTCGCGGACAACATTACAAATTGGAGAGTCTTCGATGACGATCAACAGATCATCAGTTTTCTGCACATGGAAGAGACTTTCCAGGGCACAGTTATCGAAGAAGGTACCCACGACAAAAACCTTCACAATTTTATGGTAATACCAGATCCAAGATCCCCGGAGTCTGCATCGAACATGGTAAACTCTATCCAAAAATCTATGGTTAGATTAGAAATTTTTTATGATCTTCATGATAAATTCACAAAATCAGTGAAGTATAAAACGAATAGTCCTTCCTTGACACATGAAAAAGTAAATTTAGGAACTAAAGATAACCCACAATGCATCAATTTGGGGTTGGGATGTTCTGAGCAAGAAAATATGGCATTCATTAAGTTGTTTAAGGAATTCAAATATGTCTTTGCCTGGACATACGAAGACCTAAAGACCTTTGATCCTAACATCATACAACACATTATTCCCATGAAACCCCAGACCCAACCTTTTCAACAGAAGTTAAGAAAGATGCACCCAAAACTCGAAGCAACAGTCAAGAAAGAATTAAACAAACTCCTGAATGCTAAAATAATCTTCCCAGTAAGACATACAGAGTGGGTCTCTAACCTTGTCCCTATGAGGAAGAAGAGTGGTGAAATCCGACTATGTGTCGATTTCCAAAATTTAAACCAAGTGTCTGATAAAGACAACAACCCTGTCCCTCCCATGGAATAGATCCTTCAACAAGTATCTGGTTCTGAAATATTATCGCTGCTAGATGGTTTTTCAGGGTATAACCAAGTCCTTATGTCTCCCCCAGACCAGCTCAAAACCACTTTTAATACTCCGTGGGGTACCTACGGTTATAGGAAGATGCCCTACGGACTCATAAATGCTGGTGCCACCTTTCAGAGAGAGATGGATATCTCTTTTAGCAGCTTAATCAATCAATCTGTAGTATTTTATCTAGATGACGTCACTGTCTTCTCAAAAAATAAAGGAGATCATCTAGCCCATCTAAGATCTGTTCTACAGTGATGTCGTAAGTACGACATTTCTTTAAATCCTAAAAAATCTGTCTTCGCAGTAGAACAAGGTAAGCTCCTCGGATTCATTGTATCAAATGAAGGGATGATTATTGATCCTGAAAGGACCCAAGTCATTTCAAAACTACCCCCTCCCTCTTCAAAAAATTCCATGCAATATTTTTTAGGATAGATAAACTTTGTTAGGAGGTTCGTCCCTAGCTTTTCAGAAATGGTCAGACCATTACAAAATTTAATAAAAAAGGATGTACAGTACCATTGGGTACCTTTAGAAAGTCAGGCCTTTGACTCAATAAAAAAGGCTATAGTAGACTCTCCTTCTCTAATGAGCCCTTATTTTTTGTGAGACTTCACCCTCTACACATTTTCCTCTGATCGGTCTTATGTTGCTGTCCTAACCCAAAAAAATGTTGAAAAAAATGAAGTCCTAATTGCCTTTATGAGCTCAGCCTTCAAGGGGGAAGAACTTAATTACCCTGCAGTAGATCAATAGGCTTATGCTGTTTTTAAAGAAGTAAAACACTTTCAATCTTATTTACTGAAATCTAGGACAAAAATCATCGTCCCTTACCCTGTTGTCAGAAATTTGTTAGTGCAGAAAGAACTGGGTGGAAAAAGGGCAAACTGGGTCACCTCCTTACAAGAATATGACATAGAAATTACCCCAACACAGATTGTTAAAGGCCAAGGTTTATGTAAATTGGTTGTTGATTCAGTTATAGGACAATAAAATGAAACTGATACATTAATTCAAGATCATCACGATCAAAATCAAATCTGTTGTGCACAAAACCTTACTAGTCCTTGGTATGACGACATCAAGTTTTATCTTATACATGGATCAGCCCCCCATCACCTTGATCCAAAAAAGGGGAGAGAACTGAGATTAAAATATGCTTCTTTTCAGCTAGTAAACGGTATTTTGTTTCACCAAAATTTCGATGGAATACTTATGCGCTATCTTGAAAAAGATGAAGCAGAAAAAGTCTTATTGGAATTACATGCAGGGGAAGCTGGTGGGCATTTCGATGGAGACACCACTGCTCACAAAGTATTAAGAGCATATTATTACTGGCCCACTCTTTTCAAAGACACCCATGCCTTATTTCGTAAGTGTGTGATCTATCAAAAGTCATCTGGGCGAATACAGAGACCAGCATTCCCACTGCAACTACTTTCGGTAGATTCCCCTTTTCAGCAGTGGGGCCTAGATATTATAGGTCCAATCAATCTGGAATCCTTGCAGTAGCATAAATACATCATAATAGCCACAGATTATTTCACCAGATGGTTCGAGGCTGTCCCATTAAAAGTTGTAAATACCAGCTAGGTAATATCCTTCCTAAATTCAAATATTATCACTCGTTTCGGTATTCCTGAATGCCTAGTATTTGACAATGCTTCCTATTTTTCATCTCTTGAAATGAGTGATTTCTCTCTAGAAAAAGGAATAAAATTAAAATACTTTGCCAGATATTACCCTCAAGGCAATGGTTTGGTAGAATCAACTAATAAAAACCTAATCAAAATGATCAAGAGAACAGTCTCTGAAAACCATAAAAACTGGCATAATGCACTATTTAACGCAATCTGGGATGATAGGGTAACTCCTAAAACTGTTGTTGGTAATTCTCCCTTTTTTCTCGTTTACGACAGGGAAGCGATTCTTCCACCGCATGTCCTTCTTCCATCTCTGCATTTATCGCAGAAGGTGCAAGAAGAAGTCTGTCCTCCCTTGGAAAGTTGGATTAACGCTTTGCTGAAGTTAGAGGAAGTAAGGGCTCAAGAAAAATGAAAATTGGATCAACATCAACTCATTGTTAAAAACTGGTTTGATTCCAATTCTACCTCTGACAGAAATTTTGAGGTAGACGATCTTGTCCTTAAGTGGGACAAACCTCATGAGGGAAAATGAGAGCATACTAAGTTTCAAAACTTGTGGTTGGGACCATTTTTAATTGCTGAGAAACTAGGTCCCAGTTCCTTTCGCCTGTAGAATTTAGAGGGACAGCCATACACCTTCCCGGTGAATGGCCAAGCTCTCAAAAAGTACTTTACTTGATGACTCTCCCATACACCTTTTGTAAATATTTTCTGTTTTGTTTTCCTTGCTGTTTGTTTTTATTTTTTGGTTTGTTTTATTTTCATTTCTAATTATCAGTCTTTCTTTTTGAAACACACATGCCTACACCACACGATAGATTAGACAAAGAAAACATAATACTTCCCCTCGAAAATAACTGCTAAAAGTTGTCATAACATTAAGTGTTGTATTTCTCTGAAATTGTAGCCTGGTTAAAGATGACTTTTTGTTTGAAAAGCATTTTCGGTTTCAATCTTCAATTGAAAGTATTCACGACCATATTTAAAAATCTTTTTACGTTGTCCCTGTTATTTAAGAGAGAAACTCAACGATGTCTCCCTGTTCTTGAAAATTAGTTTTATTAATAAACTATTTTTGGATCTTGATGAAGGATAACACGAAAAATTTAAAGGCCTGTAGAAATATTAAGATGTGTTAAAAAACTGGAATTTTCAACGTTACCCCGCTCTATTGAATATATTTAAAAACTATATCAGAATGTGAATAAATTCTCAGAGAGCCGTGGGAAGTGTTTGTAAACCCGCCGGGACATTGAATAGGTTTGCTGGCAGCGGGTAAATGCATGCATGACGCCAAGATAACTTCGTCAGGGTATTGAACAGACCCACTGGTAGTGAAGCAATGTCAGGTAAAAGAAAATTCTCAGATATGAATTTTGTTTTGGCCCTAAGTGTCCTTCGTTCTGATCTGAAATTTATTGACAGGATATAGACATCAAAGTGGGTTAATTAACATCCCTATAGAGGCTATGGATGCCTTCTAGTAGCAGTGGTCCTGTCAACAGTATTGGAGATATTAACTTAAACATCATGGTTTTCTTTTGCCAAGTTTGTCACCAGTTTTCGTTTCTTTAAATATAAAAGTTATCTGAAATTGGACTGTGTCATGATTATTTGAGATGTTCAAATGACTTTTCAATTGTTATTCGATTTGAAGTTTTTCAAATTTTTCTAACCTGAGCTCATTCGTGTAACAAAGATAACTGCTTCTCCCATCATGTCGCCATTGTTGGAAGCAATAATATAATTGTTATTTTTATTATATATATCAATTAAATGATCTACAGAGCTGCCTACACAGGGTCATGAAATTTTATTACTCTCCATGAACAGTTTCTGAAATGACAGTTGTAAATTGTCACTTTTACCTTTTTCCTACTCATGCTTTGTTTTCATGACTGAAAGCATGAAAACTTGCGACTGCAATTACCATTTTGTTTTAAAATTTCATTGAAGGCAAAATTGTTTATATAATTTATTATGGAGTTTTGATTCCTTTCCATGAAGATATTACCCTCTTTGGTTTTTATCCTTTCAATGCTAAGCATGCTTAAGAAGTTAATGGTTTTATGAACAAAACACCCCCACCATTTGATTTTTTGTATGGTTTTGGTTTGATCTTTGATTACATTTCTTTCACAAAACTCTTGATTTTTTTATTTTTGATTTACCCAAACTTTGCAATTAAACTCATGATGCGTGCACTCATTCTCATCTTAATGTTTTGGTCCTAGATCATACAAAATGAAAAGGTGGCATACGACTTGCAGACTGCCATTATCACTTGGGATGGCCTCGGGTTTCACAAACCTCTTCGCATGCATTTTGATTAAACGACTATCCCATCATTTTAGTCTTTACACTGTTCATTGTTGGGCTTGGGGTTATGGCTCTGTTTTGTTTTTGTAAAAACTACCTGTATGATGTTCTTGTTTGATTACCCTCCCGTCCAATATGGCTCCTGTCATGAGAATTAAACCAAACAGTATCCAAACCCTGCTCTCATACACCGATGCTAGGGAGGATTTGGAAAGAAATGGATGGCATGTTTTCATTAGAAAGTTTCAGGGTTTTAATCTTCAGGTTGCCCAAGAATTCGCCTTATCCTTTGATGGTTGTAGGGCGAAAGTTGGTGATGTGCAACTAGAGGTTACCGAGGAGTTTCTGTGTAAGGTAGCTAGAGAGGTAGTGGGGGGGCCCAGAGGGCCCATAGTGATAATAGTGGAGGTCATTCAATGTAAGGTGGACTAGGTCCACTATATTATTAAATAAGGCC
>JZKD02S2013710.1:271885-297107 GCA_000966675.3 Picea glauca
TCCATAAGGATTAATATATGGTGTTACCCTACCTCAAGGGTTTTGGATATTTCTTGTGTTCAATGTTATGGTGAATGATTTATGGTTTATTCTTGGTTATTTCTGAAGTATATTTGCAGATCTGGTATAGGTACTTAACATTCTGAGTCAAGCCACAGGATTGCTAGCGAGTGGTCAGAAATGGTTTAAAAACGCGAAAGTGGAGGAAGTCCCTTGAACCGTGCTATTTACATCTCAAAAAATAACAAGCTGTGATAGCGGTATGCCAATTTCATTCTTAAAAGCTCGGTGGCATGATTTACTCACTGTGGTAAAGCAATTTGTTACCTGTGAGGGGTGGTTCGGGCTTGTATTTTTATACCATTTACGCCTGCTTATGAGTTTTATGGGTTTCCCTTTGAATATGCTGTATTACTTACTCAGGAGTATTTATAAAATGGGGAAAAGATATAAGAAACAGAGGTCAAACTCTAGCCTTTTTCATCACGACCTAGTTAAAATCCTTCTCATACATCAATTACAGTCACAGGATGACTGTTGGGATTCATTTATAACCCGAAATGGTTATGGTAACCCTGTTATCGAGGAGGTAGATAAGCTCGTGGTTGAGGAAACCCTTTTCCACCCGACGACACCCCCTTCACCTCCTCAGACTTGTTTCTTTTCCCCTAACAGCGAACCCTTGATCGATCCCAAGGTCATTCAATAGGATAGTCAACAGATTACACATCCAAAGTACTGTGTTAAAATTGTGAAGAAACCTATAGGAAAGAGGTTCAAGACTAATATTGATATCAATTTTAAAAACAAAAGAGATGGCAGGCTAATTTCATGGAGTCTTCGTAATAAGACGAATTCCCATGCCAACACGATCAGCATGATCAAGGTTAACGAAAGATCAAACTCAGAAATTGACAAATGCCTTGTAGAGGAAGACCCTTTGTCATTCGGGCCACACCCTGACCGACCCTATAACTTTGTTGATAATTTGCCTCCTTGTTTGAAAGAAAATCCAGAGTTACCTGGTGTCAAGCTTTGCAATGAACCTACTATCCGTTTGGAAGACACCCCGATCCAAAATCTTGTTTGTTCTAATGCAAATGCCACACAGTTACAGTGTGAGGTCTATTTATCGTGGATTGAAATATATTATACGAATATCCCAGTTCTGCAATCACGGGTTAAGGTTTTAAAAGAGCAGATCGATGTTTTAAAAAACGAAAAACCATAGGCTTGAATCCTTCATCCAGGGGAAAGAAAACTGTATTAAAACCACACGTCATGTGATATTTAAAAACGTCGAGGCTGTTGCAGCCATTGTAAACTCCAAGGTTTCATGATACGATTTGATTGCATGTTTACAGGTATGATCTCTTAGATTAATATCATGTTTGATTTTGTTCTTAAGTTAGATTATTTGGTTTACTGGATAATCTATTTTCCTTATTAAATTAGTTTGTTTTATTTATTAAATAAAATGAGATTTCTTTTACTATTATAACTAGCTACATAATCGCAAGATTCTGTAGCCAGTTATATCAATTCGAATTGTATAAATTAATGACAGAAAAGGTATCTAAAATATTTCTATTTTCTTTCTCTTCCAGGATATTCAGGGATCCATGATGTCAAAAATGATTTGAATCACTCTTGATACCTTCCAGTCACATCTATGATGTATTTTGAATGGACAGAAATGAACTGTTGTTAGTTTTTCTTAGGATTTAGTGAAATCAGGGTGGTTGCATTCCCCTTTATTTTTTGAAACAAATTTGATCTCAGGAACATAAATAGTTATCTTTCCCGAGTCCTTTATAAACCTATCATTTTGTAAACAGTGGATCATCTCGGCCTGGGGAAAGTGTATGGACATTTACTCACAGACTTGGACAGAACGGAATACATGTTACAGCTTTAGCTTTTTTGTATGATGTTTTAGTTCAAGTTATGTTTATTTCAATTTGATAATAGATGGTGATTTCTTTTGTCGTCATGATTCATTACAAGTTGATATGATTCATTTTTATATGTCGTCCATATCTCATGTTTCATATACAATATACGGTGATCATCCATTCGATTCAAATTATGAGATTTATTTCTAAATTTCTGTTGAATGTGTACATACAAGTTCTTACAAGAAGATTTATCTCATTGTAGTTACTTGCAAATCATAAGATCACTGTGACTGTATCCATTATATGTTCTGTTATCATAACTCAATCTCTAGCATATTCGTTTCGCATTTGTTCGGAGCAATATTAAGATCCGTTGCAGGTTTACTTCCCGGATAAGGTGGTTGGATATTCTCTATCGAACAGACATTGGATGCATTAATAGGTTAGTTTGTTATTTTATTTTGTTTGCTTGCTTATTCTAGAATTTTTTTATATATAGAATGATTTCCACTATCTATATCTTTCAGTTTAATTAAGTAGTTTAATATTTGATTTTATGAATGTGTATATACAAGAAAACAAATAAAAAATAAATAGTATTTTCGCTCTCTTTATTACTGTTGTTAAAAGAACCAATTTACATTCGATTTTTATGAGTTTAGATTAAAACTCATGATTTGTATATATTGTATATATGATAAATAGACCTATCATATAAATATTACTTAGATAAATTATATATATATATATATATATATATATATATATATATGTACATATATATTTCGGTGATTATTATTTAGTAAGTTATTATTTTTCTTTTAGTTGTTTTTCTCTTTCCCTTAGGAATTTAGATTGGCCAACTAAGCCATTAAACCCATCAGGGTGGGTCAATCCAAACGTCTTGGGTTAATTAGACAACCCCAGACTGGACTCACTCTTCCAGTTGACGAGCGGTTAATTTCGCCCATCAACAGGTACACAGGTCGAAGTTTCCCAAAGGACCATGTGTGAAGCTGCAAAGAGACCCGGAGTGACATTTCTCAAGAACAATGGGTGCATAGATTCATTAACACACTAGACATGATCCCTATCAACTGGTACCTTCAAGCGGAGCTGCGTCTCATCACTTCAGATTGGGAAGGTATGATCCAGAATTTTGTAACCACCTTTTTGTTTGAAAGTGAATTTCTTTCAGTATACCAAGCATTACAGAGTGTGATATAGAAAGTATCTAAGGAGGCATCTGGCCTCCCTTTGGATCAAGAAGAGGATGAATGGACCACGCCATTCCATAAATTGCAAGGATGTTACAACATTAATGCTCATGAAGGTGATGATCCGAGGAAGGTAAACATCACTGAGACAGAAAGCCACATAAATGTGGAAGGACTAGGAGTTGAGATGCCATTCATAAGACAACCGATCAAAATAAAGAAAGTCAATATTGGGACAAAGGATACACCGAAGCTTGCTAATGTCGGAGATTATTGGGATGTTTCTACCATTGACAAGATTACAGAGTTATTGCACGAATATCAGGACTTGTTCTCAACCAAGTTCACTAATATGAAGGGAATAAAAGGGCCTATGGGTGAGATGAGAATACATTTGAAACCAGATGTGAAGCCCATCAAGCAAATACCTTATAGACTGAACTCGAAATACAAGGAAAAAATGAAGATTGACCTTGACAGAATGCTGGAAGCAGGGATTATTGAACCTGTCGAAGAGTCAGAGTGGATCAGCCCCATGGTAGTACAAGACAAGAAGAAAGGAGAAATCAATATCTGTGTGGACCTTAGAAAGTTGAATGATGCATGTCTGCATGACCCTTTTCCTACACCATTTACAGACGAAGTGTTGTATAACGTGGGAGGCCAGGAAGTATATTCTTTTACATACGGCTTTTTAGGATACCATCAGATCTACATTGCCAAGGAGGAACGTCATAAGACTACATTTTCCACAGAGTGGGGATCCTACCAATATATAGTAGTACCATTTGGATTGAATAATGCCCCAACCATCTTTTCCAGGGTGGTGGTCAAAGCATTCAAAGAATTTTTGCATAAATTTTTACAAGCATACTTTGATGACTGGACTGTTTTTAGTTTGTTGAAAAATCATATTGAATGTCTAAGGCTAATGTTGGACAAATGAAAGTAGTGTCAAATTGCTTTGAATATGAAGAAATTCATCTTCTTCTCACCATTTGGAGTGCTATAAGTTCATTGTATGCAAGCATGGATTGTTGGTAGACCCATCTAAAATTGCAATTATAGTTGATTTTCCACCTCCTACTTCAGTCAAACAACCATGCACTGCACTGGTCCATACTGGATATTACAGGAAATTTATCAAAGGATATGCCCAAATTACAACACCAATGGAGAAGATGTTGAAGAAGGACTGGAAGTATGAGTGGACAAATGAATGTCAGCAGAGCTTCGACACAATGAAACATAAGATGGTCAGAACGCCCATTCTGGTTTTTCCAGATTGGAGCAAAGAATTCCATGTGCATGTCGATGCATCTTCTATTGCATTAGGAGCAGTACTGGCACAACCTGGAGAAGGGGACATTAATTATCCATTAGCATTTTCCAGAATGAATCTATCCACAATTGAAGTTAATTACACCACTACAGAGAGAGAGGGACTAGCCATGGTGTATGCACTGCAAACATTCTGCCATTACTTATTGGGAGGACACTTTAAAATGTTTAATGATCACTCCGCGCTGAAGTACCTAGTCAACAAGCTAGTGTTGGGGGGGAGAATATGCAGATGGATTCTGTTGTTTCAAGAATATGATTTTGAGATCATATTTAAGCCAGGAAGAATGAACAAGGGACCATACCACTTATCAAGGTTGGAACATGGTGAAGAACCCACCAGTCTAGAGGATACATTACCAGATGCACAATTGCTCGCCATTATAAATATTGATGACCACTTGGTAGACATAGTCCAGTTCCTACCAACAAGAATGGCTCCAAGTGCATATACAATTCCTCAAAAGAAACAACTAGTGGTTTGTGCTACAGACTTTTCACTTATAGCTAGACAACTGTACAAAATGGGATCGGATGAAATATTGAGGAGGTGTGTTATGGAGACAGAGAAACCATTGATCCTCACAGAAGCTCATGAAGGCATCGTAGGAGGACATTACGCAAGGAAAGAAACTACGCAGAAGGTTCTGCGAGCTAGCCTTTGGTGGCCTACGTTACACAGAGATACTAAAGAGTATGCCAGAGCATGTGATGTATGCCAGAGAATTGGAAAACCATCCTGAAGAGATGAAATTCCATTAGCATCGCAAATGACCCTACAAGCATTTGAAAAGTGGGCCATTGACTTCGTGGGACCTATAAACCCACCAAGAAAGTGCATAGGATCAAGGTACATTATTACTATGACAAAATATTTAACGAGATGGGCCGAAGCCAGAGCAGTCAAGGACTGTAGTGCAACTACAACTGCACGTTTTATATTCGATGACATAATAACCAGTTTTAGATGCCCTAAGATTCTTATGAGTGATCAAGGTACACACTTCATCAATAAGACAATTGAATCCCTGACTGAAGAATTTGCAGTCCACCATCAGAAGAGTACACCTTACCATCCACAAGAAAAAGGAATGGTTGAAGTATTCAACAAGATCATGGAGACAACATTGACAAAGATTTGCAGCATGAACATGGATGACTGGGATTTAAGAGTACCAACAGTACTCTGGGCCTATAGAACCACTTGCAAGAAATTAACAATGTAGACCCCCTTCAAGTTGGTTTATGGTCTCGAAGATGTTGTCCCAATGGAATACTTAGTACCAAGCCTAAGAATTGCTGGAATTACATACATGGATGATACTGACGCTGTTCGCGAGAGGCTTGCACAGTTGGTTGAACTAAAAGAAGACAGATTCATTGCAGGATTCCATCAACAATTTTAGAAGGAACGAGAAAAGGCTTATCATGACAGGCACATCAAGAAGAAGACATTCAAGCAAGGTGATTTAGTACTGGTGTATGACAGTAAGTTTATCAAACACCCTGGGAAGTTCAGAACACATTGGCTTGGACCATATAAGATTTCCTATGTTAAAAAAGGAGGAGTTGCACACATGAAGACATTGAAGGGAGACTGGAAGGAAGAATTGGTGTTGTAAGTGAATCCCCTTGCGGACAAGTGGATTCCCTCTTGGTCTCTAGATTCCTAAGACCAAGACAGAAAAGTGTTAACATGGACACTGACTTCCTTTTATATCTAATCAAGCTAATGAATGAAAGAGGAGGAGAAAGATATGTACCTTATTATCGACGTTTGTCCTTGCAAATTCTTGGCTGAGCTTCGATCCTGAGCTACCTGATAGATCCTGTAGGAAAAACAAAGATACAATGGAATTCCTACTCTACTGAGATTATCTCAATCATAGATCCATCTACTGCAGACAAAATCATATGGAACAAGAACAAGTTTGAAAGAAATACGCCAAGCATTGATTATTAATGAGAACAAGTAAAAGTACTTACAATCCTTTGAATGAGGGTGCAACAACCTCTTCCAGTTCTCCTTGTCCAACCCCTTTGATCAAATGATCTCCACTAATTTCTTTGATGGCATCTCCATCATGAGATCATAAGTTTGATGTAATTCCCAATCTCCATTGTCAATACCTTCTTATGAGATCATAATTTAGGTATAATTCTCCATCTTCCTTGTCTGTCAATACCACTTATAGGATCATAGGTTTGGTATCAAACTCTAGTCTCTCTTCTATGTACCTTTCACCATGAGAAGGCCTCCTTATATAACCTTGGAGAGGTTCAACCACTTGAGATATATTTGGGATGAGTTGAGGATTCCTCTCCTTCAGTTGAGGATCTCCCCTAAGATCATTCCTTGACCATCTATTCGAATATAACTACCTTCAGGAATTGAGGGATTCTTCCCTTATTTGCCTCAACAATCCAAGAATTTGCTAAAAAAAGGGAAGTGCTCCCCCAAAAGGGTGCACAGGGCACTCAAGCACTCCCCCAAAGAGGCTTAGGGAGTGCCAGCACTCCCTGACAGTGGGTAGGGGAGTGGTCCTCTCCAAAATTAAGTTTTGAGTGGTTTTTCCAATGGCAAAAGGCTTGTACTTCCTGTCAAGTGATTTCTCTTCTTCCAAACTAACCTTTGAGGTGTCTTAAGTGTATTTATGATGTCGTTAGAGGAAATAAATATGAAATATGGAAGTATAGTGTTTGTGACACTTACAACACTTGTGGTCAAGATGCGACACTTGCAAACAAGTTGCGACACTTACAACACTCGTAATGACGACACTTGCAACACTATCGGAGTGAGTAATTTTGAGGTGTAACATATTGCCCCCCAAAGTACAAAGTTAGAAGAAGATGATGACTGAAGTACTTTGTAGACTTTTTCAAGCAAGGGTATGGACACAAATAAATTGGAAAAAGATACACACAACCATCAAACAAATATTATGACATGTTTCAAAACCCAAGGCAGGCATACCTATGCTTGAGTGATAAAGACTTTTTAGGTATGGCCACCATAAAATACACTGTAGATCCATAATTATATTGACAAAAGGTATAGCCACTGAAGATACACTGTGGATATATACTCCTATGAACTGAACTGATCGTAGCCACGAAGAATACACAGTGGATCTACGAGATGACAAGACATATCCACGACCAATACAAAGTGGATCTATGTAAAAATGTATGTGTCATAGTTCAAAAGAACTCCTTCGCAACCTAGGAAAAGTACATATAAGAGATGACTCAACCAAGGGTCTTCTTACCTATCCTGATGTAGTATGAATCTAACCATGTGAATATATGTCCTGATGTCGACCATGGAAGAGACCACTTGATTACCAGTCAATGATGTAAACCGTTAACAAGCACGAGGGAGATCATCATTGATGTCAATGATTCCAAAGGTACTCTAGTACATACCAACGAATGTGAATAGATGAGTTGAAGTCGAACATCTGTTGAATCATCCAATCAAGGGTCAATGATGTAAACCCACTGTCAGACATGAGGAGGCCTTCCATGGAGGCATGCAGGTCCCAAGGTATTAACTGGTTTCTAATTCTAGTTCTTGGATAATGTGTTGAAGTTGACAGGAATAGACTTGTCGAAGGAGGGCCTTGATGTATCCCCCATAAACGACACGAAAATGACACAGAGATGTAATTGGTAGATAAAATGAACATGGACTGACATGGGTATTGAAACAATCTATTTGTGATGGATGACTCTTGTGGCAGATCCTTCCCTTGACCACCGAGGCACACAAATAGAAACTTGACATGGACCAAAACACGATAATGCAGTGGATATGGTGACTGTCTTTGGGTGACCCAAAGGAGTAAAAGAAACTCAGAGGATTGGTGTAGTGCAGAGGTTCAACAGATAAAAAATATATGCAAATACAAAGTGTCGTGTTCAAGGGTGACTCTAAGAGTTACTAGTAATGTTCTCAAAAACTGTTTGGCTTGTTTCCTTCAATTTTTTCCCCCATCCAAATAGATGAGTACCTCTTTTTAATTTAACGAGCTCGAGGAGGGTAAAACATGCTCGATATAAATCACCTTCGGTAAGTCCTTATTCCTTTGTTTAACGAACTAGAAGAAGTAAGGGTTCGGTCCCACATGGGCCCTTCAATGTATGCTTTTTTAATGAGTCCAGAGGAGGTAAACTCGATGGGTTTTCAAATTTAGAGAGTCTGAAAACAACTTAAAGATGACCCCAATGTTGTCCTTTTACATAATGTTAGTCTCGCGAGGTCAAAAAAGAGATAAATTATCACTCGAAAGACGCCCTTTGAAACCTTTTAACAAGTGGGAAAGGAAGCAAGATCAATCAACAATCTTTTCATGTTTAGAGAGTTTGAAAAGAGATGAAAGAAGACTCCAAGGGGTTCCTTTTTCATTTATCCATGCGAGTCCGAAAAAGTGATAAATGTTTACCCGATTACATTCTCATGTATTTACGAGAACGATAAAGAACAAAGACTAATCTCGGTATGCCCCTTGATCGAAAGCTAGTGGCTTAACTCCATAATGATCATCAAAGGCTGGAGACATGCCCTCCAAGCTTCAATTCGTTCACCAACTTTAAGGTTATCACCAATTTCTATACTATATGGAGAAAAAGGATATAGGTGGATGAAAAGAAGGTTCAAAGACGAGATCTAACTAAAGACTCGACTTGACATCTATGAGATCTAGCGAAAGACTTGACCTGACAGGAGAGGTGACTATTTCATTTTTTAACGAGATTGACACATGAAAAGAACTATGCTCAAGGCTTTGGGTTCAATCCACAGATTTCTATTTCATTTTTTAATGATATTTCTATAGAGAGGAAAGCTATGATCAAAGCTTTTGTTTCATTTTTTAACGAGCTTTCCATAGAGAGGAAAAACTGTGCTCGTGACCTCTGTTTCATTTTTTAACGAGCTTGTGACAGAGAAGAAAAAACTCTGCTTGTAATCTCTGTTTCATTTTTTAATGAGCTTGCTACAAAGAATAAAAACTATTCTTCTGCACTCTTCTTGATCATGGCTTCGAAGAAAATAATGGTCTGTAAGGACACCACATCAAGGGACCAAACTCAGTCATGGCTTCCAAGAGATCTTCACTGGATGGAAGAAAATCACTCTAGAAGGAACACATGTTGAGGGTCACAACAGGGGTAAGGAGGTTAGGATCTAATATCCCTACCGAAGAGATCACCATGTCAACTACCAGATCCAAATCATCGGGATTCGAAGTCATGGGAGATAATGCCACATAATTGACATGTGGTGGTGGCGATACTGTCTGCATGTAAGAACTGTTTAGGGAGGTAATCTAGTCAGGAACAACGAACGAAAGTTGATCAATAGTCACCATTATTGCATCATGAGGGAAAGATATCACATGAAAAAGAGTGGATAAAATCGCTCTCATGGCATAGAAATAATCTCGTCCAAGGAGTAAAGTGAAATACAAGGGGTCTCGGACTACCATGGCATCAATAAAGACAGTTTTCCCTCGCAAAGTTACCAAAAACTGAGGAAGGGTCCCTAAAGGTTGACTAGTTCTTCTGTTAAAAGATATCAGATTCTATGTAACCAATGCAAGCTGAGGACAACCCAAAGCATGCGAAGAAAGAGAGGAAAAAATACTAATGGACACACCTTCATCTATCAGCGTTTGAGGAACGTCCTGACCACAAACCTACACTGTAATCTGAAAAGGAATGTGATAGGGAAGAAGAGGTCCTATTAGCGCACCCCAATCAAAAAGGATGGCCTCATTACTTAGAGGGGGTTTTGCGGGAGAATGAGGAATGCCCCCCAAAATGGTAGATCCTGTATCAATGAGAAAAAGGTGGGTAGTATCAGGTTTACTCTCTAGAGAGAGAGTAGGATCGACCGATGATGGGATCGGATCGACCACACTGGCATTCTTCAGAGGAAGAGTGGGATTGATTGATGACGTAACCAGAGAAATCACTTTGGCACTCTTCAAATGAAGGGTGGGATTGACCGAGGAAGGGACTGGATCAACCACTTTGGCACTTGTCAAAGGAGGAGTGGGATCGATCGATGACAGAACCGGATCAACCACTTGGGTTTCATTCTTCAAGGGGAGAATGGCGTCGACAGGTGGAAACGGATCGACCGCTTTGGTGTCACTCTCTAACGGGAGAGTGGGGTTGACCAAGGATGAAAATGGATCGACTACTTGGGTTACACTCTTTTGATGAAGAGTAGGGATAATCAATGACAGAACTGGATCAACTACTTGGGTTTGTGGTTCAATCGAGGATGAAACTAGATTGACCACCTGATCAATTGGACTGACCAGGGATGGAACCTGATTGACCTGTCCATCAACTAATGATGGGTTGGGGGAAAGCTTACGATACCCTTTTGGAAGTTGATTTTTTTCCAAAAGAGAAGAAGCCTCATCCATGCGAGGACAAAGGTGAGAATAATGATAACATATTCATAACATACAAGGAAATTTGATAGTTGTCTTCTTCTTACCAACCTGAACATCACTAGTTGACGAGGCATCAACAACATGTCTAGTAAAGGCCGATGACACGGAGGACCACATTTCTAAGACCTTGGGAATACCTGGACAATCCCTTAGAAAGTGGTCACCCTTACAAAGACTGCAAGGAAATTTGGGTTTCAGATTCTTCATTTTAATCTTGTTGACCTCATCAACATTCCCAATAATATTAACAATAACTGGTTTCTTGGATCCAACATTTGATGTTATTGGGGCCTTGGTCCTTTTCATACTCTTCTTCTTCTTCTCTTTCCATTTCTTCTTATTTTGATCAACCCGGATACTTGCTTTAAAGCTTTCACTAGGTGAAGAAGGAGAAAGGGAAGGAGACTTAATGGGTGAAGAAGGAAAAAAGTTGACATGAGGTTGATGTGTGGGTGGTGTACTGATATCTAAAGCATCATGTGCAGTTGAATCATTTGGAGGATTCGAGATCACCAGAGTGGGGAACAACCAAACCGGTAATCCGATGGTGAGTCCCAGAAGACTCAGTGTGGCCGTGTACGGAGGACCAAAGTTTCCAAATGAAGGAAAGGTATAAGGTTCCCCAAGATAAGGGGTTCCTCCATTGGTACTCTCAATATTTGATGCCATTAACACTGACTTTACCAAAGGTCCGCTAAGTAACACAACCAACACACACTATGAATCTGAGAAGCAAAAAACCATACAAAATCTTCCCACAATGAAACCACTAGTTGGTGATGAAATCCAACGTCACGAGATCAAAGTAGGAAGAGGCAGGGATAAAGTGGGTGGATCAGTTACGTTGGCGACCTGCTTAACGGATTTATGCCTTGGTGCAATATTCCATGCAGTAATTGTGGATTTACCCTTCAAGGATCCCGAGTGAGTTTGACCAACGTCTGTTCTAGGTACAGTGAGACTTCCCTTCACCGTCACCTTGTGTGAAACCCTAAATATTATGGCTACTAAGGTCACCAACTTATATTCATCCCTGGGAGGGTACAGTCGATAGTTCAATCCGAATGTATGGGCAAGAAAACAAGTCCGAAATCAACTCAAGAGGCTCCCACACATAATCGTGGGTATACCCTCAAGTGATCCCCAATATACGATCCGACCACTACAAAAAATTGAACCACGGAGGGATAATCTCTGTAACTCACCTGAATGTGACCTTGTGCGTAACCCTTGTGTGAGAGAGGGATCCCAAAAAGCCTATATGACAACTGGATTTTTTCTCCCCATCGCAAGATGCTAATTTTGGTTGATAACTTTGGAAACTTATCCTTTCAACCTAATCCAAATCCCTACACCTTAAACTAATGTAGGTTTTCTAACAAAGATGTAAAAAGTCTGATAAATTTTAGTTAAGCATTGATTTTAGTGGTTGTTGTTTACTTAGAGTTGTATGAGAGTGAATACTGATGATATTATGACTCAGTTCCCAAAACATGCATAAGAATTGATAAGCAATCTTTTCTTTCAATGAATGTCTAATTAAGGGAAGGAGAAGGAGTTTCCTTTCATTTTCAAACACCAAGATGAAATGAACTCATGCAATAGTCCTCAATAAGGAATCCAATGCAATGCTAAAATTTTTGTATGCGACTGATAACCAATAGATGTAAATCATCTTATGCTAATCGAACTTCAAGAGTTGTGAGATTTAAGCAATATGGAAGTAAAATTCACATAAACCAAAAGACACCCTTGTTGTGATCAAACAAGAAACAGGAATACAAAAAATCAAAAGGAAGGAGAAAGAGATTGGACACGATGACTCAAATATCAGAAAGGAAAGTACAAAAGACCTTTGAATATCCTTACAAAGTTTTCACTCACTCAGATAAACGAGAAGAAAATGACAAATTGACTCCAAATCATGAAGGACAAAATGCAAAGTAAGGAAAAATATCAAAACATCCAAACAAAATAGGATGAATTCTCATAAATAAGGATGCTTGAAATCCAATATCAAGATGGAATTAAAGTATGGGACCCTGAGCAAAAGCCAAAAACCAAGAAATAGCTTCAGAAGATGAAAATTATGGAGAATTTCTCACAAAAATGGGGTAGTGCTCTGGTGTAAGGGGAGCCAGATCATTCCAGCACTCTGTTTAAGGCTAAAGGGGAGTGCTAGCGCTCTGACAACAATAAGGGGGGAGCGCTCTATTCCAAAAACTCAGAAAAAATCCTAGAAACTCAAAAAATGAAGGAAATCCAGTCAATCAGGGTGATCCTAATGACATAATGAGGCAATCAAAAAAATCTAAGAATCAACATGACAATATGGAGAATATCAAATCAGTGGGAAAAGGGCCAAAACAAGATCTGGGAAAGAAAACAAAAATCAGAGCTCCTCCCCAGTGGAGTCGTTGATTTCTGTTGTAGGTGAATCCCCTTGCGGACAAGTGGATTCCCTCTTGGTCTCGAGATTCCTAAGGCCAAGAGAGAAAAGTACTTAAAATGGACACTGACTTCATTTTATATCTAATCAAGCTAATGAATGAAAGAGAAGGAGAAATATATGTACCTTATTATCGATGTTTTTCCTTGCAAAGTCCTGGCTGAGCTTCGATCCTGAGCTCCCTGATAGATCCTGTAGGACAAACAAAGATACAATGGACTTCCTACTCTACTAAGATTAGCTCAATCATAGATCCATCAACTGCAGACAAACTGATATGGAACAAGCACAAGTTTGAAAGAAACAGGCCAAGCATTGATTATTAATGAGAACAAGTAAAAGTACTTACAATCCTTTGAATGAAGGTGCAATAGCCCCTTCCAGTTCTCCTTGTCCAACCCCTTTGCTCAAATGATCTCCACTGATTTCTTTGATGACATATCCCTCATGAGATCATAAGTTTTATGTAATTCCCATTCTCCATTTTATATACCTTTCTATGAGATCATAAGTTAGGTATAATTCTCCATCTTCCTTGTCTGTCAATACCACTTATAGGATCATAAGTTTGGTATCAAACTCTAGTCTGTCAATACCTTTCACCATGAGAAGGCCTCCTTATATAACCATGGAGAGTTTCAACCACTTGAGAGATATTTGGGATGATTTGAGGATCCCTCTCCTTCAGTTGAGGATCTCCTCTAATATCATGCCTTGACCATCTATTTGAATACAACTACCTTCAGAAACTGAGGGATTCTTCCCTTATTTGCCTCAAAAATCCCAGAATTTGCTAAAAAAAGGGTAGCGCTCCCACAAAAGGGTGCATAGGGTGCTCAAGAACTCTCCTAAAGAGGCTTAGGGAGTTCCATCACTCCCTGACAGTGGGTAGGGGAGCGCTCCTCTCCAAAATTCAATTTTTGAGTGGTTTTTCCAATGGAAAAAGGCTTGTACTTCCTATCATGTGATTTCTCTTCTTCCAAACTAACCTTTGAGGTGTATTAAGTGTATTTATTATGTTGTTAGAGGCATGACATATGAAACATGGCAGTATAGTGTTTGTGACACTTGCAACACTTGTGAACAATATGCAACACTTGTGGACAATATGCGACACTGACAACACTCGTAATGACGACACTTGCGACACTATCAGAGTGAGTAATTTTGAGGTGTACCAATTGGTGAATGGGAGTCGACTGAAGTTGTACTATGATAACCAGCTGCCTCGCAGCTCTCAATAAAAGCATGAGGAAAAGGGTCCAAATACCAGGTAGAGTTGAAACTGGGTACCAGACACAAAAAAAATAGTCTACACAAGGATGGAAAGGAGGCATAAAGCAGAAAGAAAGGGATGCACTGCGTAGTCCAAATTCAGAGTAAAACAAGAGGATCATATCTGAAATTCCTTAGGACGAGTCACAGGTGAGTGTTGGGGGCCTATTGGCCCTTGGTTATGGAAGGAAGCGAAGAACAAGGAAGGAAAGGTAAAAAGTGAGCTTCACGGGAGACACAGTAATTGTCACTGAGTCTAAGTGAGCAAAAGAGCAGGAAAGATGGAGCGAAGTGTGGAAAAGCAAGATGTTGGATGAGGAGATCAAGGATGATAGATCAACAATAAAGAAGGATCGTGGAAAAATCAGCAAGAAGAGAAAGCCATCATTGGATGATTTGGAGCACCGCGCAATGAAGAAGGAAAGATAGGTTGGCGAAGCCTGGAAAAAGTGGGTCAAGTTGTCCTAGGGTTTTAGACATATAGGGTTTTGGTATCTAGGGTTTTGGCACCTAGGTTTCAACCTAAGGCTATCATTGAGGGATTGTAATGTATAAATAAAGGTCAAGAGGACCTGGGTGGGGTTTTTTTTGTTGGTCATAGAGTATTGGTATGATATTGTTGTTATAGCTCTGTTGTGAAGGGAGAGGATTGTATTGTGAGATCTTCAGCTGTGTGCAAAGGTTAAGTCCTACATCTAGGTGCGCAGGAAGGGGAGAGAAAGAGAGAGAGGAAAGAAGATCTGCTAGCTGAGAGTGCATATATGAACTGTATGATTTTCCTTAATAAATCATAAGCACACTTCTATGGACGTATCCCTAGAGAGGGGGCGAACCACATATATTTTGTGTCGTATGTGTGATTGATGCTTGGATATCTGTCATTGTTATATTGTTATTTGTAGTCTTATGTTAGATCAGATCTATAACTACACAAGATAGACCTAGATGATAAGTGATATATGAATGTTGTATTATTGTTGAGATAGATCCACTTGATATTCCTCTGGTTGTAGACATCCCTATCCTGCAACCCCCCTCTTAATTTGCTTCGGGTGAGACTGCATCTGCTTCGCAGGTGCAGCCGAAAGGGATAATAGCTAGGGCTTGTTGGTGCACTCTTGCAGTGAACCTTGGGTTTGCCCCTATGCCAACAACCACTCTTAGGACAATCATTCTAATCCACAATCCAAGAAGGGTGATGAGAAGTCAAAGAAGGACATGGGAAAATGGTGTGAATACCATAAAATCCCTTGGCACAACACCGAAAAATGTCACTCCAAGAAATCACTGGTGGACAAGCTAAAATATTTTGAGTCAAAGGTAGATTCTGACTACGAATCAAATCCAGAAAGTGGGAAGTAGATCATCGATGTCGAACCTAGTGCCATTGTCACTACCACCAAATTCCAACCAAGAGATCCAAAAGGACCCGAGGAAGGGGAACACCTCTTTCACTCAAATATGTAAGTAAAGGGGACTCTGCTACATTTCATTGTCGAAAAATACAGTCAGAAGAACCTGATTTCAGTAGAGGTCCTCAAGCAACTGGATCTATCAATAAAGTTTCACTCAGATCCCTACACCATTGGCTAGCTTCGCCAAGGACAAGATATCTGGATTAGGCAATAGTGTCATCTACCCTACAACATCAATCCCTTCAAATACGATGTATTGTGTGATATTTCTCCCCTTGATTTTTTTGATGTTATTTTAGGCCAACCATATTTGTGGAAGCGACATGCTGTGTATGAGTCTAGATCCCGAAGTGTTATTATTACTTTGGGTATAAAATTGTACAGGATACTAGAGGTAGCATCATGTACCACTATTTCTTTAATCTCTATTAGGAAATGCAGTAAGGTCATTTGACAGACCAAGAAGTTCGTCCTCTTTGTGATCCATGCTTGCAGTAAGAAAAAGGTTGTCACCACAACCATAACCTCTACACAGAGCCTCTCTTTGCAGAAGAATAAAGTGTATGGGATCATGGAAGAGTACAAAGACATATTCTCCTCACCCACCGAGGTACCAACGCACTGCTAAGTCAAACATCCAATTGATCTAACCCTTGGTGCATCATTGCCTAATGGACCAGTCTATTTTCTCTCATTGTTGGAAAATGACAAAACAAATAGATAGATACAAGAGTTGCTTCAAAAGGGGACATCTATCCCAACTCCTCCCCTTGTGGAAGCCCGATTGTGTTGGTGAAAAATAAATATGGGTCCTGGCAGCTCTGCATTGATTACAGAGCATTAAAAAAAATCATAGTCAGGAACCGATACCCAATTCCCCGGATTGATGACCTTCTTGACAAAATCAATGGGGCAAAGTTCTTCAACAATATTGACCTAAAGTATGGATACCGCCAGGTTCCCATCGAGCCAAATGATGTATGGAAGACAACTTTCAAATCTAAAGAGGGTCTCTTCGAATGGCTGGTCATGCCCTTTGTCTTAAAAAATGCACCAACAACTTTCATGAGATTGATGGATGATGTATTGAGATCCTTCACCAACTATTTTTTGGTGGTATATCTGGATGACATCCTCATCTTCAGCAGAACTTGGGAGGAGCACATGAAACATATTCAACACGTTTTGGGCACTCTGTGGCAACACAAGCTCTATGCCAACTTGGAAAAATGCTCCTTTGGAATGAACAAGGTCCAATACTTGGGCTACATTGTTGACGAGCAAAAGGTACATGTGGATCCAACTAAGATCCAAGTCATTCGTGACTGGCCAGCCCTGACCACATTAACCGAGCTTCGAAGCTTCTTAGGACTTTACAACTTCTACCGAAGTTTCGTTTTGTGATTCTCCCATATTTCATGGGCCCTCATTCAAGCAACCAAGGGCGGTGGAAAGGAAAGGTTCACATGGGGGAAAGAAAAACAACAATCATTTAATGATATGAATAATTACTTGTGCTCAGATACATTACTCTCCTTACCTGATCTGCAATAACCATTCAAGATTGATATTGATGCCTCTGATTATGTTGTAGGTGCAATACTCACTTAGCATGGTCATCCGGTAGCATACCATAGTGAGACACTCTCACATACTATCCAAAAATATCCCATCTATGACAAATAAATGTATTATATTGTGAAAGCCAATCGTCAATGGAAGCATTACATTCTGGGAAAGGAGACAGTCATCCACACTGATCACAAGCATCTTCAATTCATATAGACTCAGGGGAATTTGCAAAATGAACTCCATCAAAAGTGGTCCACATACCTACAAAATTTCCATCTCAACATCAAGTATAAGACATGGAGCACAAATTGTGTCGTTGACTACCACAATCACCCTCCCTTTGCTGCACTCACCATAATGCTCCATTCCTGTGGGAATGAGGCATCTGAGTAGCCCCAACTTTATAAGTGTGAACTTTACTTCACCACCACCTATTAAATCTTGGGTACAAGAGTGAATGTCACTGATTTTCACATCCAGGATGGACTATTATACCATCTGGGCCACTTCTGGGTTCCCACAAGCGAGGGTTCAAAGTTGATTTGAGAGGCTCACTACAGTCGGATGGCGAGACATTTTGGCATGGAGAAAACTGTGGTTGTTCTACGGAAACATTTTTATTGGCCAAAAATTTGACAAGACGTCATCATGTATATCAGATCTTTCACTTCCTCTGCCATTTCCAAGACAACCATCAAGAAGCAAGGCTGATACAACCCTCTTCCTACTCCCAAGAGGCCTTGGGAATCCATATCGATGGATTACATGTCAGGACTTCCGTCCACCAAGCATGGAAATGATAGTGTATTTGTGATGGTTGATCGTTTTTCGAAGATGGCCATTATCACAGCCTGCAAGAAGAGAATCACAACGACATATATTACCAATATCATATTCAAATGTGTGTGGGTCCATTTTGGGATACCACAGACCATCACCTCAGATCGGGACAACAGGTTCCTCAACACATTTTGGTCAAGTCTCTTGTCACTGTTGGACACCAAGCTCACTAAATCCACTGCTTTCCACCCTCAAACCGATGGCCTGACAAAGGTCGTCAATCAGATGATTGTGCACATCCTGTGTATGTACAACTATAAGAAACCATGTACATGGGATGAGAGTATTCCCTATGTTCAACAAAGCTACAACGGGGATCTCCATAGCTCCACCGAACATAGCCCATCTCAGGTGGGGTAGGGATTCCAACCCTTGGGTCCCATTGATGTTGCACTACCTCTTGCAACCACATAAGAAAAATATTCCCATGTTTAATATAAGTCTAAAAAATACACCATATTCATTGAGAGGATTCAACACATCCGCCAACAGGTCCATGATATTTTGCATAAATTCAATGCTAAGTTAAAGCAGCGCCATGATCAACACCAGGTACTGCATTAGTTTTAAGTGGTAGTCAAGGTTTGGTTACATTTGTAGAAAGAGCGCCTTAAATAGGACCCACTTGAAGCTCCGCCCACTTTGCTATGGGCCACTATCACCAAGGTTGTGGGTATAAATGATTTTGAGATCAACACTCCACACTTACTTGGCTTGCACCCAGTATTCTATGTGAACCTCCTTTGACCATATTTTCCACTATTATTGAACACCTTAGAGATTGAAGAACAATTGAAACCAACAGAAATCAACCCTGACTGCATGGAACATGCATCCACTGATCAGATAATGGACACACAGTTCAAGGGAACGCACCAGTAGAGGATCCAACTTTATCATGTTGTCAACGTAGGACAACTCCTACACCAAGGCAAGTGGCTCACCCAGGGCCAACTTCACCAGATGTTTCCTCACTTGATGGGGGAACTCAACACAATGGAGAACATTGCTTCCTAAGGGGGGAGGACTAATCCAAGTGGATATTGGTGGCCACACACCTATTGCAACTAGATCCTCTTGACAATTTTTAGTTCAACACGTTCATCTATACTTATTTGTAATTGTGGTTTCTACACTTCTAGTTCTGTCTAAAACCCTACACATCATCTAGGTGGAGACTGGTGGTCGCCCACCTAATCCAACTAGCTTATTTTGGAAGTTTTCAATTCAGTACATCTTTATGTACTTCCAAGGGCATTTTGGGTCTGTAAACAATGTTTTTTTGGCTTTCCATAGTCAAACTATAGATAGAGTCAAATTTTGACAACATAATGTGTATTTCTCGAGAATAACTTTCCAACGGGCTATCACACACCTAAAACGGAGGCTGTGTGCAAAAGTTATGACCCCAGGAAGTTGAGGTACCAACTTACCCATCAAGGCCCACATAACTTTTGGCGTTTCATCTCCTAGGGTTAGGTTTTTGGATTTTTAAGGTTTTGGCATCCATGAGTAATGTTAAAAGGGCCTTTGGAGCCTCATTGTAAGGATTTTGTTCAGATGGATGCACGTATCAACCACATCTCTTCTGAGAGATAGCTACCACCATTTGAGCAAGTTGTTTTTAGTTCTGTAGTTTTACAGTTTCAACCTATTTTATTCATTCAATAGAAGTTATTGTTCACTGGATATCTTTTGTTGTTCTCCGTATCTTCGTGTTATTGTATTCGGTCTATTATTCCTTTCGTTTCACTCATAAATCCAGATCAGACTTGAAGTATCCTTTGAGAGAACATAAGTTTCAAACTCAGGCAGAGGCATTGCAAGTATCCCTATAGCTGGAAGAAAACCAGTGTTAACAAAAAAATCCGACAATAGAAGAAATGAAAGAGGATCCGAAGAATCTAACATTTCAGTTGAACCAGAACAAAGGGAAAAAGAAGAGAGGAGTTGTTTGGTGTATGTTATGTAGGACAGAAGGACACCATAAGAATGAATATCCAACCTTTATGCAGTACTTGGCAGCATGGGTGCCAAACCCCTTGCCAACAGGAGGACCATGGTGTGAAATATGTAAGACACACGTGCATGATCTATATCATTTTCCAATGATGTAGAAGTATAAGACAGTGCCAAAAATTTCTTACTGCAATTTTTTCAAATCAATGGGTCATGATGACAAGGACTGTAGAACGATGGAATTGATGAGAGAAAGAACTTCGTACACCTACAGGGTGCAAGAAGAGATGATGAAAGGCCAAGTCGCACCGTAGTTCAATAATTCACAACCATAATTCAATCCCGCACAACCATAATACAACAATGTGCAACCGCAGTATAATACGTCGCAGTATAATACATCGCAGTATAACCAGATACCCCAATACAATGCACCGTGCAAAGAGAGAGGTGGATTCAGTGGTGGAGGTCAGGGAAAATGAGGATTTGGACGAGGAAGAGGGCCAATAGTCTTCCATAATTGTCAACAACCAGGACAATATGAAGGAGACTGTCCACTTCCACCTACAATATGTATGTATTGTCACGCAACAAACCACGATACAGAGGACTGCCCAACATTATTGGGAAAAATACAGGAAAAAAGGAACTAGAACAATCAGAACATCCAGTGGATTTCAGAAAAATCCAGGGAGGATGGGAATAACATCAACATAATTACTCGAGAAGGAGCCAAGAAAGGAGCCAATGAAAAAAAACATGATCTAGCTCAACACTAGTGGGTTAAGAAGAACATTGATCCATAGAAGCATTTTGATGCGCAGAAATAAAAAGAGACGTTTAAGGAGGACATACAAGAGATTTTAAAAGAGAACATTGCATCTACATCAATTGTGCAACAAACTCATGATTCAACAATGTACAATATGCCACCCTCAATGGATCACACTAGAAAAGGACAACCTTCAGAGAAAGTAAGTAACTTAAAGACTTTCCTATAGTCATGTGTAAAGTTATTGAATTATCCATCATCCATAAAGGTCTTACAGAACTTGCTAGAAAGATGCAACACAAAAGCAGAAGGTAAGTTAGAACAAAAGATAGTTAATCATCTCCATACGAGAAGAATAACAAGTAGGGAATTCAGGTTAAATTCCAACATTGGGGATTTCAATATGGGAGATATCATAATTGATTTAGGATCTAAAGTGAATGTCTTACCTAAGAAGACATGGCAATGTATGGGGGAGCCCACATTAGGATATTCACTTATCCAGTTGAAATTGGAAATTCAACATAGAGTATTACCAATTGGAAGAATTCAAGGTGTGACAGTAGATTTGGATGGAGTGCGCAATGTGGAAGATTTCTAAGTTATAGAAATAGTGGATGACACAACACCCTACCCAACATTACTATGACTGAAATGGGCATTTGATAACCAGGCTGTTATCAACTTGAAGACAAGGAAAATCAATTTTGAATTAGGTGAGTACAAAGTGATTGCACCATTGTCTCCCTTAGAAGGAGAAAGGTTGTAGAGGTGACATGTTTGGACTTTGAAGAAATAAATCAATCATATAGGACTACCACACGAGAATAAGATTATGTCAACCCAACTGCAGATGGGATACTCACCTGGAGGAGCATTACATCATGTGCCTCAGACTCCGAGATAGATTTGGAAAATTGGTAGCAGAGACTACATGAAGTCTCCACAAGGAGGTGCACAAGAATATAGTGCGTAGTAAGGTGGGTCGTGTTGAGAACTCAACAAAACCTAACAAGCCTATGTCAAATTTTACTTTTTTGGGTACCACTTGATCTTTTGCACTATCTAATTCGACTTCATTGTGAAAAATGTCGCCTTTGCTTATAATCTTGACTCTCATTAAGTCTACAAAATTTTTCTTGAATCTATGAAAAATGCATGACTTAAAATGACTAAAGTTTTAAATAAAGAATCAACAACCAAAACATTTCACATGATGTGCCCAAATTTGACATCGAAAGGTTTTAAAAGATGAAGGAAAATGACTCGAAAAAAAACGCAGTCGCCGAGCGTCGATCTTCACTGGTATTGGCAAAAAGAAGTTTTCTTTTGGGACAAACATCACACAAGGATATCAATGATAGCCCATCCCCATTGGCACTGGTAAAAGGCAAAGAGAGTAAACACTTAAAATAAAGAAAAGATATCGTCGATCGCCGATACCCGATGTGCTTGTCGGAATCAAAGAAGGTCAAATCACGACGAACATTTCAACCATGCAAAGGAGTTTTCCCCGATCACCGATTGCCGAAGTGTTTCAACATCGATAATTTTTCGAAGACACTAACCCTAACGAAATTACACGATAGGTTTATCCTCGACTGGCAATTGCTGATACCTTTTTTGGCATCAACGATCCCAGGTTTAGTTTATAACACAAAACTTGAAGAAATTCCCGACTCCGACTAATACTCACAAGTCAAGTCACCTATATTCATTTCCATGTGTCCCAAGCTAGTTTTTCCACGTCAACACCATATGATTAAGTCAATCAGTGTCCAGGGTATTTTCACAAAAGGATATCAACAGAAACATCCATAACACATTGTCGATCCCCGATCCGCCCACTAGGAAAGCGACACAATGGGACATTTTAACACTAGATACGTTTAGATTCAGAGCATTTAAGGGACTAATTAATTCCAAATCTTGCATTAGTTGCTACTTCGTGTGAGAATCAAAAGGACCATTTGAATTTACCGATAAAACACATCACCCTCCGTGCCTCTGCCATCAACCCACGATGAATTAAATCGCAGAGATTCAACGATAGATTTGTTTGAATTTCACTCATCACCTGAATTAATTAGTTGATACGACCAATAAGTTCTTCCCTGTTTAAATTATTTTGGGCCATTGTAAATGAGACCATTCTGCATGAAAAGGAGTTTCAGAGCATCCAGAGGGATGAGACGAGCAATTCAAAAGCTTCCAAGGCCCTCGTGAGTATCAAACTACAAATTTTAACAAGTGTTATAGGTATGTACCAGTCTGGATTTTCTGTGTTTTCACTTCATATATATTCAATGTCACTCTGTACGCCGGCCCTAAAGGATTATTTCGATTGCAGGAACAATGCCTCTAATAAAAACAACCACCAGGAAATCACCGAGGGTGCCCAAGCTAAAAGAACCAGAGGCAGGAGAAAGCTCATCTCGAGGGCCAAAAAAACAATTATAATTTTCTCCAAGGCTAGAACCAGTCATCAGGACATCTACCAAGAAGGTTTTTTCTGAACCTCCGGCCTTTGGAGACACATAGGAAAATACAAAGGGCAAGGAGGTACTCCCACGCTAGGGATAACTCTTTAAGAAAATTAGTTGGGAAGAATTCCTAGAATATATCCCGCACAATGACCCCGTCATGAGAAAGCTCGACGATGAAGTCTTTCCAAATATCTGATGGTCGTACCTGCAATGGTCACGAGAAGAACCCTAGTGTTTCCCTGTACAGAACTGCTACAATGGATCATTGACCACACAGACACACAAAAGTTCCTGATCAACGATGACAATGGCGAGTGTGTCGGGGTTTTCCTTCCAGTAGAGGTGCATAATTATTACAAACTCAAAGCCCTGAAAGAGTGACTGAACATTGATTTCGTCGTCAACTTTTACGAGCACCATGACACTGGCCGGGTGATGGCTTCATGGTGGAGAGAGGATAAAAAGTACACCAATCGAACCTCTAGATGGTACCAAATTACCAACTTAAGGGAGCCATATATCTATCTAATGGCCCTCATTTGTCGGTTTTATAGGGAGAAAGATTGTTCCAAGTTTTCAGAGGCTTGGATGCCTCTAGCTTACACTGTAGCCATTTCTGGGAGAGGTTTTAGCTGGGGTGCCAACATTTCAAAGTAGCTAAGAATTTGCATTCAACAGGGTTAGACACTGAAGGAAGGAGAGACTCCATCCTTCTACATGGATTCTTATTTATTGGACATCATCTGCACCAGAAATGTCTTTGCCAGAATGAAATTGAGTTGGCACGTCTCAGAACTCACGGTCCATGTATATTTAAATGTCTTATGGGAAAATAGGTACAAAAAATACTACTCCCTCATCTGCGATGAATTCATCACTCGCATTCATTTTATTCTTTTCAAGAAAGAGTGTCCAAGGCTATTAGTTGCGGCAAAAAAGGTGATAACAAAGGTTGGCCACTGGTATCTGGACGAACGTGATACCTACGTTAGGGTATTCGGGCCCATTGGAGCACCTCATCTCCTACTTATGCATGTTCCTGATTGACTAGTAGTGGGGGGGATATGCTACCAAATGATCCTACAAGGATACACTGCTACCCTGGTGAAAGACAAGAAGCAGATGTTGTTACCCATGATTTTGGTCGTCATGATGATGTATTGATGATGGTGTACTCAGGCTCTTCATAAGAACTTTTACCTGAGAAAAGTTACTTTCATCTCTTCCAAGAAAACTCATTTTTGAAGCAAGTTCGCAGGCTGCTAGTATATTTGGCTGTGAGAATGACCCATTTTCGTAGGTTTCCTTAAGCCAGTGTGCGAACTTCTCGCACTGTGTTGAACTACTAGGGTGCGAACTCTTCCTAAAGCAAGGAAAAAGATGAATTCTCGATGCTTCTATAAGGGAATATTCTAGAAGGATGGGTTGGCATTTGAATGGTTATCCTAGTACTGGATTCCCTGATATTTTGGGATCATTCTTATCCAAGTAACTATCTCATTCTCTCCTATATATTGAGGGAATT
>JZKD02S2013710.1:302123-326650 GCA_000966675.3 Picea glauca
CATCAAACAAATTTGGGTCCATTACCCAAACCCGGGGTCTCCAACTTCTCATGGTCATAACTCTCTAACCATGAGGAATTATGTGACGTTCCACATACCACCAGAAATGACATGACAAGAACTATCCATCTAGGATATTTTCCCTGAAAAATTCACTTTCCTTAATCTCATTATTCCACAATTAATGATGGGTTCTCTTACTCCACAAAGCGTCTTCCCGTGAGGGCTTTCACCATAAGGGGACCACTTTGGAGTTCATCCATATTTACTTCTTATCAACCATGACAAAACAATAATGATTCCTATTTACATCAAACACTATTGGGTCCATTACCCAAAACTTTGTGCTATGGGTCTTTCTTCAAGGGTTGACATCAATGACAACCAACCTTAATCAACAATATATATATATGTGTGTGTGTGTGTGTGTGTGTGTGTGTGTGTGTGTGTGTGTGTTTTACATGCATATTTTCATGATTTTGTTGTTAGCTAGGCCGATTGTGAAATGCATTTTTTATTTCTTTTGATATTTTGACTTTTTCTCTTTTGAAGATTTTGTTTATCAAGACAATGGTTGATCTCAAATCGTGTGACATAGAAAACTCTCTTCCTAACTCGTCACTCACATACAAACACACGAAACGATGGGGAACCTGCTGTTGTTTCAAGGGATTTTCCATCTAACCTGCGCAGAGGAAAAACTTTGGAGAAATTGAGAAGTGTCTGCTTAGGGGTTTGGTAATACTTTAAGGGAAATAAGGAAAGATGGAAAGGAATACATGCACCTCGGAGATAGAGCTAGTAAGATTCACCTTAATCACCTCATATTTTTGCAAATAATAGACGTCCTCCTCTCTCGCTCGCTCAGGGCATTCTGCCAAAATAAAAAATCAACTATATCAAATGAGCGCACAATAGGAGAGGGTATGTATATAACTCTATCGGGGCTATGGGAACTTGATGGCAGCGGAGCAAGGTCTGTGACATCGGGGTGACTCTGCTGGGGCTATGGACGCTTGCTGGCAGCGAAGCAACACCGTAGAAAATGAATGAGGGGAACAAAAGTGCCTAGTGCCTATGAATGCTTTACTAGACTCTTGTCAAAATAAGGCATGAGTCAAGTTTACAGGAAAATAAGGTGGAATAAAGGTTTAAAAACCCCACAGGCAGATTCAGATGCATCAACCGGGAAATTCCAAATGCAAAGGTAAAAGAAGCTCTAATGAAAACCAATTAAGTTCTCCACCATATTTTGCATCATCCGAGCCCGAAGGAGGGATAGAGATTCTTCTTTCGTCTAATAAGTTGCCATTTGTTGAGTACTCAAGACACCCTAAAAATCCTATGTCAAATTTTACTTTTTTTGGTACCACTTGATCTTTTGCACTGTCTAATTTGACTTCATTGTGAAAAATGTTGCCTTTTCTTATCATCTTGACTCTCACTAAGTATTTAAAATTTTGCTTGAATTTATGAAAAAATCATGACTTAAAAGGATTAACTTTTTAAATAAAGAATCAACAGCCAAATCATTTCACTCGATGCTCCCAAATTTGGAATCAGAAGGATTTAAAAGATGAAGGAAAATCACTCGAAAAAACCTACAGTCGTCGAGCATCGATCTTCACCAGTATTGGCAAAAGGAAGTTTTATTTAGCGACAAGAATCACACAAGGATATCACCAATAGCCCATCCCCATCGGCATCAGTAAAAGGCGAAGAGAGTAAACACTTAAAAGAAAGAAAATATATCGCCGATCGCCGATACCCGACACACTTGTCGGTATCGGAGAAGGTCAAATCACGACGAACATTTTGACCATCAAAAGGAGTTTTCCCTGATCACTGATTCTCGAAGCATTTTAGTATCGATAATTTTTCGAAGACGCTAACCCTAAGGAAATTACGCGATAGGTTTATCCCCAACCTTCGATCCTCGATACCTTTTTCAACATCAACGATCCCAGGTTCAGTTTAGAACGCACAACTTGAAAAAAGTCCCGACTCCGACTGATAATCGCGAGTCAAGTCACCGGTCTTCATCGCCATGTTTCCCAAGCTATTTTTTCCACATCATAACCATATGATGAAATCAATCGGCGTCAGGGGTCTTTTCACAAAAGGATATCAATGGAAACATTCATAACACATTGTCAATCCCCTATCTGTCCACTAGGAAAGTGACACGATGCGATGTTTTAGCGCTAGATACGTTTAGATTCAGAGCATTTAAGGGACTAATTAATTCCAACTCTTTCATTAGTTTATACTTCTTGTGAAAATCAAAAGGAATGTTTGAATTTACTAATAAAACACATTTCCCTCCGCACCTCCTCCATCAACCCACGATGAATTAAATCACAGAGATTCGACGGTAGATTTGTTTGAATTTCACTCATCACCCGAATTAATTAGTTGATATGACCGGTAAGTTCTTCCCCATTTAAATTCTTTTGGACCATTGTAAACAAGACCATTATGCACGCAAAGGAGTTTCAGAGCATCCAAAGGGATGAGATGAGAAATTCAAAATCTTCCAAGGCCCCTGTGAGTATCAATCTACAAAGTTTAGCAAGTGTTAGAGGTATGTACCAGTGTGGATTTTCTGTGTTTTCACTTCATATATATTCAATGTCACTCTGTACACCGGCCCTAAAGGATTGTTTCGATTACAGGAACAATTACTCCAAGAAAAATAACCACCAGGCAGTCACCAAGGGTGCCCAATATGAAAGAACCAGTGGTAGGAGAAGCCTCATCCCCAGGGCCAGTAAAACATTTATAATTTTCTATAAGGCCAGAACCAGTCATCAGGACATCTACCAAGAAGGTTTTCACTCAACCTTTGGCCTTTGGAGAAACAAAGGAAAATATAGGGGGCAAGGCGGTACTAACACACTGGGGATAAATATTTAAGAAAATTAACTGGGAAGAATTCCCGGAATATATCCCGCACAACAACCCCGACATGAGAAAGCTCAACGATGAATTCTATCCAAATATCTGACGGTCGTAGCTGCACATGGTCGTGAGGAGAACCCCGATATTTCCCTGTATATAACTGCTCCAATGGCTCATCGACCACATGGACACACAGAAGTGCTTGATCAACGACGACAATGGTGAGTGTGTCATGGTTTTCCTTCCGGTAGAGGTGCAGAATTATTACAAACTCAGAGACCCGAAAGAGTGACTGAACACCGATTTCGTTGTCAATGTTTACGAGCACCATGATGTTGGCCATGTGTTGGCTTCATGGTGGAGAGAGGATAAAAAGTACACCAATCAGACCTTCGGAAGGTACCAAACGACCAAGTTAAGGGAGCCGTATATCTATCTAATGGCCCTCATCTGCCGATTGTATGGGGAGAAAGATTGTTCCAAGTTTTTAGAGGCTTGGATGCCTCTAGCTTACATTGTAGCCATTTCTAGGAGAGGTTTTAACTAAGGTGCCATCATTTCAAAGTAGTTGAGCATTTGCATTCAACAGGATTAGATGCCGAAGGAAGGAGAGACTCCATTCTTCTACATGGATTCTTATTTATTGGACGTCATCTGCGCCAAAAATGTCTTTGCCGGGATAAACTTGAGCTAGGATGTCTTAGAACTCCTGGTCCATGTGTATTTCAACGTATTATGGGAAAACATGTATAAAAAATCCTACTCCCTCATATGTGATGAATTCATCGCTTGCATTCATTTTATTCTTTTCAATAAAGAGTGTCCAAGGCTATCGGTTGTAGTGAAAAAGGTGATAGCAAAGGTTGGCCATTGGTATATGGATGAACAATATAACTATGTTAGGGTATTCAGGGCCAGTAGAGAACCTCATATCCTACCTATGCATGTTCCTGATCGACTAGTAGTGGGGGAGATATGCTACCAAACAATCCTACAAGGCTACAATGCTACCCTGGTGAAAGACAAGAAGAGAGCGTTCAGACCTTATGGATTCCATATTGGTTTCTACCTAGTAAAATAAATCACCCAAGATAAACAAGAAGGATTGAATCAATTAGATTTTCGATTCCAGACCAACCATTTCTGCAAACATGACCCTAAGGGTCTAGTCCTGAAACATGTGTCTCAAGTGTTGTCCTATTGGCCATATGCCCATGATAGGTTTGAAGATGAGGTCTTCACGAAAAATGCTCAGGATTGGGATGAAGTTGTGACAAGGATGTCCAACCCTAAGATGATCAGGTTCAGAGCCATGAGCCTAGATGAATAGACGATGATTCTAGAACTATCAGGAGAAGAGGCCCTCAGGGCTAGAGAAGAAATGATAGAAACTAAAGAAGCATAATCCCCCCAGGTAGTGGTTGAAACATCAGAGATTCCCCTAGTAGCCCCAATACAAGAAATTAATTTTCCTATGGCTCGGGACCAGTGGGATAGGGGGTTACTCATGATGGAACAGGTGCAATGGACAATGGATTATATGAGAGATAACCTGGACCTCATCAAAATGAAAATACTCCCTATCGATAACCCAGATGAAATCCAGATAGGCCCAAGTGACCCTGAACTGATAGACGTCGATGAAATCACTAGGTTAGACGACCCTAAATTCACAATGCCAGTCGAATCACCGACAGGTGTTTCAGCTCAGCTGGAGACAGTTTGGGTATCAGTGGAATCAAGTGCATCAGACCCCCTCCATGAGTAAATAAAAATATATGATGATGATGAGAGCCCAGAAGTATCTCTTGGGACCCTTGTGCATATCAAAGAGGAAAAGGGACCTGAGAAGACATATTTTACTATTCCCGATGCCCAAATTCAGGAGGTCCCATAGAAATAAAAGGAAGCTGAGAGTATCCTAGAAACTAAACTATATGATGCATCGAAGACCCAAGCAGATAGTCTGAAGGATGATTCAGAGTTGGATGAGCCAATGGAAGGAACCTCGGAACGAGAAATCGATGCCTCAACGACCGATGAAAAATTAAGTATCGAGTCTATCCTCGACGTGTCTATTTCAATCGATAATCAAACCCTCGATGAGCAACAGACATAATTTGAGCCTTTGGAGAACAACGAGGAAGTTCAAGAACCCAATATTGAACAAGTATATACCACCCAAAGTTTAGGAAATACACTCACATGGGGAGATTAGAAAATCCTCGAACCTATGGACAAAGTAGCTGACATACATGCCATAGCTTATAATAGGAAAAGGAAGGATATCGTCTAGAGGACCACCAAGAAGAGGAGGATCACTTTAGATCGCTCCATCCTCATCACTACAAAGGAACATTTGATCAACACAGAACATGCTAAGACATTAGAACTCATCGACACAAGGATGGAAATCACAGATGCCACCCTGGACAGAGCTAAAAGAGATGAAAATGAGTTGGCCTCTGCCCTGAAGGAACTAGAACATTTGCGCCACTTGGCTAAGTATCATTAGGACACCACACAGGCCGTGATGTACCTAAGGAGCGAATTCAAGGAGGCCTATAGCAAGTTCACAGATGAGCGACACCTATTCACTACAAGGATAACCGAGCTCTAGGAAGACACCCTCATGGCACTTGCGACATGAAAAGATATCGCGAAATGATACGAGAAAGTGAAACAAGCCATGGAAAGAGTCAACTACATCAGTGCAGTCCAAAAGGGTCAAGATACAGAAGAACATGCCATTCAGGTGTTGAATGAAAGTAGTCTTGATCGCATAAAGAAATCGGTCGAGTATTGGGCAAAAATAGCTCAGGAACCTCACCGAGAAATCCAAGAGAAATGGGTCAGGTGCGAGAAAAACTGGATCAAGATTAATCGGGTGGTGAAATACATCAGACTCCTCGAGTTTGGTACACCCGATGATTTTTTTGACTTGCGCGACATAGTCAAATCTCACATCGAGAAAGACTCATCATGGGTCGAAGAAATAGAAAAGGCGGTAGACACAGTGCCAGGTCAGGTGCAACAGTTTATGGAACACCTGATCAAAGCTCGGGCTATGCTGCAATAATTAAGTGCCAATCTAGTCAAGTATCAGGCACATGTGGTAGCGATAAGAGATATTTACATGACCTCGATGGAACATCATAGATTCCCATACACCAACACCTACGAGGAGTTGTTCATCAAGTGGTCAGAGTACAAGAAGAGTCTCCCTTTTAAAGTGATATCTTGATATGCATCTTAGATAAACTGATAGGAGAGAACGCCAGGTAGTGAATTTTGTTTTACTTATTTGCACTTTAGTCATTATTTTTAGTTAATTTTGATGCTATAAATAAGAGAATCAACCGATTAGTAAAGGGTCGATGGTGTTTGCAACAAACTCTCATTATTGTTTTGGTTAAGAATTATTTTGGAGCTGCCTTTAATTGAGAAGTCTTTCTGGAACAGAGAAAATTTTATGTTTTCATCAAATGCGTGTATGATTGGATGTGGAGAAGAACTATTTCCTATCTCATCTCATGAATGGACGTTGTAACGAGTAAGAGCTATTAAATCTATTGATAAGTTATCCGATGCAATGTTTTACAGTTCTTTCTTTAATGATAAAAATGAATATTTGTGTTAGTATGTGATTGATGATTAGAGTCGAGTGAATTATTATACTTTCTGTCATTTATCACATGCATGTTTTCTTTTGATAATTCGTATCTTAGTCAGTAATTGGAATACTCACATGGTTAACATATTAGTACTAGGCATGTGGTAGATGATCATTGCTTGCATGCTATAGTAAAGGGTTATCCCAAACTCAACCTCTTCTACAATAGTTTAGTTTGTTCCCACTTTGTTCCCTAGTTGGTTTATACTGGATTTATCTTATATCAGTCCTACCTAAGAGAAAATACAAAAAGATAATGTCTGAACCGAAGGAGAGAACCTTCACAAGAAAACGTAAATCCCATCGATTATTTCGGTCAGATCACAAGATCTAGAGAACCATTCCACCAATAAACACTCCAGAGTCTAATTGGGCCTCGGTGGTAGGTTTGGTTCCTGCTGTTGAGTTAAATGGATTTACGACCCATCAACAAACCGATACAGAGGTAAGGAAATCTCCCACTTTTCATGGTTTGAGTGACTTAGAAAAAATATTAACAAATTATGAGGAAGACGTTTTGGAAAATCAGAGGTTGTTAGCTCTGGATATTACACTCAAGGAAACACCTGCAAGATGGTGGGGTGCACACAAGGAAACAATTAAATATTGGTATTAGTGTAAAAGGTTACTGCACATCATATTTGGCGCAAAACAGAAGAGCAATACATTAGAGAAAAATGATGGGAGAGGAAGACCAATTGAGCACATAATGAAATGCAGAACACAACGGAGGTTGACACCACCAGAAGAATGTATTCATTACTTTATTCATACATTGGAAGGGATACCAGGGAATTGGTACATAGAACACAAACTGCGCAGAGGCACTACATAATGGAAAATATTACAACAGAATGGACTATTGGGATGAGCAAACACTAGAAAGGATAAATTTATTACTGCATGAATACAATGACTTGTTTCCAACAACCTTTATGGAGATGAAAGGAATAGTAGGAGAGATGGGTGAGATGAATATGCCCCTAAAACCAGATGCTAGACTTGTTAGACAGAGACCTTACAAGTTGAATCCAGTGTATAAGAAAAAAGTGAAAGCATAACTTGACTGAATGCTAGAAGCTAGTATCATAGATCCAATGGAAGAATCTGAATGGATCAGTCCCATGGTAGTCCAGGAAAAGAAACAAGGGGGAATAAGAATTTGTGTAAATCTAAGGAAATTGAATGATTCTTGTTTACATGATCCTTTCCCTACCCCTTTTACATATGAGGTCTTGGAGAATGTGGGAGGCCAGGAAACATATTCATTCACAGATGGGTTCTCAGGTTTTCATCAGATTAAAATAGCTCAAGAGGATACACATAAGATTACATTTGCTATAGATTGGGGATCCTATCAATATACAATTATTCCCTATGGACTAAAGAATGCACCAACTATATTTTCAAGGGTGGTCATAGTTGCATTTAAAGATTTCATACATAAGTTCCTAGAAGTATATTTGGATGACTGGACTATTTTTAGTCTTTTGAAAGATCATGTAGAAGTCTTAAGACTAATGTTGGAAAAGTGTAGGAAATGTCAGATCTCATTAAACATCAAGAAATTTATTTTCAACAAATATTTTGGGATACTGTTAGGACATGTGGTATGGAGACAAGGGTTACTAGTTGAACCTGTTGTAATTGTGAACTTACCACCACCGAAGTCAGTGTTCTAGCTAAGAGCCAAAATTGGACATACAGGGTACTACAAGAATTTTATCAAGGGGTATGCACAGATTACTGCGTTGATGGAAAAGTTGTTGAAGAAGGATACCAAATTTCAGTGGAACGAGGATTTCTAGCAGGGATTGGATACATTGAAGGAAAAGTCGGTGACAACACCTATTTTAGTGTTTCTCGATTGGGAAAAGACATTTCATGTGCATGTAGATGCATCAACAATAGAACTTGGAACAATTTTGGCGCAGCCAGGAGCAAGTGACTTAGATAATCCTATAGTTTTTGCAAGCAGGAAGTTATCAGACTTAGAGAAGAATTACAACACAATAGAAAGAGAAGGTCTAGCCATGGTGTATTCACTGCAGAAATTTAGAGAATACTTATTCGGAAAGCACTTTAAAATGTTCACAGATCATTCTGCCCTCAAATATCTAGTCAACAAGCTAATGTTGGGGGGGAGGATTTGTAGATGACTACTCTAGTTCCAGGAATTTGATTTTGAAGTAATAATTAAACCATGGAAACTGAATGTGGGACTAGATCACTTATCAATGATAACCAATGGAGAAGAACCTACTAACTTAGAAGACAACTTTCTTATTGCATAGTTTTTTTCAGTACAAATAGTTGATGAGTACTTTGCAGATATCATTGAATTCTTGAGCACAGGATTTGTGCCAAAGGAGTTTAGTACCGTGCAGAAGAAAAACCTGGTAGTTAGAGATGCAGACTATCAACTAATTGTAGGTCATTTATACAAGTTGGTCGTATATAACATTTTGAGAAGGTGTGTGATGGAACATAAACAACCCATGGTTCTAGAAGAAGCTCATGAAGGTATAGCTAGAGGACACTATGTAGGAAAATCTACCACATATAAGGTATTATGCTCAGGTTTATGGTGGCCAATAGTTCATAAGGATGCAAAAGAATATTTCCAGAATTATGATGCATGTCAAAGAGTTGGCAAACCCAACATTAGGGAGGAGATACCCCTAAGACCCCAAGTAAATCTTCAGGTATTTGGAAAGTGATCGATAGATTTTTTCAGACCTATTAATCCACCAACAAGAAGGTCAGGAGGAAGATACATCATTATTGCGACATAATACTTAACCAGATGGGCAGAAGCAACACTAGACAAGGATTCCAACACATAGACAACATACTTCTTATTTGAACATGTGATTACAAGATTCAAATGTCCCAGGATTTTGATGAGTGACCAAGGCACCCATTTTATTAATAATTCCATCCAGGATATGACTGAGGAATTTGAAGTCTATCAGTAAAAGAGTACAGCATATCATCCTTAGGAAAATGGGATAGTAGAAGATTTCAACAAGATTTTGGAGAATGCCTTGAAAAATATTTGTAATGTGAACATAGATTATTGGGATTTAAAAATACCAACAATATTATGGGCATACAGGACTATATGCAAAAGGTTGACAGGACATACACCATTTAGATTGGTGTATGGACAAGAAGCAGTGGTGCCATTAGAAATTTTGGTACCTAGTTAATGGGTGGCAACAATTACCAATATGACAGAAAGAGGCACAGTAAAAGACAAGTTACATCAACTTATGGATCTGGAAGAAGACATGATTCTAGTAGGATTCCACCAAGAGGTGCAGAAAACAAGGGACAAAGCATGTCAAGAAAGACACATAAAGAAGAAGAGCTTTAAGGAGGGAGATCTAGTTCTCCTCTATGACAACAAATTTTTGCAACATCCTCGTAAGTTTAGAATGCATTGGCTAGGGCCATATTGTTGGTTACTATTCTATTATGTATGAGTTCGTACTGAGTGACCCAGGGTTCATATCTGTTCGGGTTTCCAACAAAGCCTCTAAAACTATCGGCCCTTCTGGTAAACCAGAAGGCAACACAACACACATAATGCGTTGTGAAGTCTCACCTGAGATAGATTTAATGGGTGGCTGTAATACTCATGTGTTTACAACCTAGGATTGAATAAGAGATGTGAGAACATTATATTGAACCACTTATTATAAGTTGTGAACACGATATACTGTTAATTGCAAATAAGCAGGAAATACAACAACTCATTCATTAAGCATAACAATAACTATTGAAAGACAATAAAGGAATACATGCATTCAATCACATAACATAGATGTTACTATGGTTCACCCCCTCCTGGGCTACGCCCACAAATATTTGTCTCTCAAATCTTTTATTATAGTCGTTCTATCACTACAACGTCATGTGCTCACAATCCTACCAGTTGGGTAAGATCTATATTTGGCGGACTAGATCACACCAGGATCCTTAGCCTGCGGTCTAACCCTCAAGAACTACCCTCCTTCATCCTCTCTAGCTCAACATCTTACAAAAATAGATCATACAACAAAATCTTACATATCGTCTCGCTACAACACTTCTACAATAATGACTAGTCTCTCTAATCATAATAATCAATAGTCTCTCTAATCATCAAAATCTTGAACCCCCCTATGATACTTAAGTATCGATATTTATACATTTTATGGATCTTCAGACGTTACAATATATTACCAAAATCCTAACCCTAACGTCATTAGTTCTTCCCTGCATGCACGCATGTTGTTCTTCCTTCCAGCTGTCACTTTCCTCGTGCATGATTTATTTCCCAAAATCGCCTTTCTTTCCGCTTTGGTATGCTTCCAATAGGCCCCTAACACTGACATGTGGTTCATCCTGAGCCACCTAACAAAAATCTTTGATCTCCCTGGTGGTTTCCTAGAATTTTTCCTTGAGCTATGTTGCTTGTGTTTGCGCTTGCATGGTCTTCTCCTTGAGTGTGTCCACTATCTAGACTGTAATTTCATCACTAATCAATTACGTACATTCTTCCTGGGTCTGTGCTATATGTGTCTTTGCTTCCTCTTCCTATTCCAAGACTTTTGGTACCCGCTCCTGAAATATTTCCATTTGAGCCCGACGCTCCTTCTTCTGAGTTTGCGTAATGGTGAGTTCTACCTGCAGTTTCTTCATGTCCTGCGTCCCTTTGACGCACTCCATGATGGACATTGTCTTATACCTCTACTTGAGGTGTTGGATAGCTAATATTATCCTTTCTTCTTCCTTGTCCCACTTCGAGAATTTCTTCTCCTCCTCTAGCTTTGTCCAAAGATGTGATGCATTCTCGAACAAGTCAGTTGTTGTGCTAGCCTGTTGCTCTATCTCTTGTAGCTTCTCTACTTCTTCCTACTTCCTTTTCTCCTTTACTATTTGTGGAGTAATGGGTGTGAGCTGCTCACAGAGATTCTCAACATCCTTCTGTTGTTGATTGATTTCCTTTGCAATCTGATCAATCTTTTCTGTTGTTGTAAGTTCATCCGTCTGAACGGTCTTTTTAATCTTCTCGTATGTTTCTGCGACTTTCTTCTCCAATCCATTCCCATGCTCCCTTTCCTCTTAGGTTTCGAATTTAGCCTACTCACATAATATTTCCAACGTGTCCCTCTTCTCCGTTGCTTGCTATAATTTGGCTAAGTCTGTGCATGCCCGAGACTGTACCTCTTGAGTAATTCTCACTTGCAATTTGTGTAGAGCCTTGGATGGTTTCCGCGACAATACCAGTTGAATTTGTCTTAAGTCCTTTAGGGGTGTCTGCCCCACGATCTCGTCCATGTGCAACATATTCGGTGTGATGTGGAATGTTGCGCTCGATTGCGGTATTGTATGAATTGTATCTCGCTCTCCTTCTTCCATTATTTCCTCTGTCTGTGATATAGATGGTCTTGTTCCCATGCTGCTACCTATTGTCTGCACTTCCCCAATTTTCTTGAGGAACTGTTGCATGTCTTCCATCTCCTCTTGAATCATGTCCCTGTGGTGTGAAACATTGTCAAAATCCTTGGATAGACAATCCTAGACCATTTGGGTTATCATTTCTCTATCAACCTCTATGATCGTATATTCTGGAGGTGTTATTTGTGCCTTCATATTCTTGCACACACTCCCTGTTTGAATAGCTGGTCTCTTATTAAGGCCTGGTTCCTAGGGATTAGGACTTGGTGTAGTCCCTTGTGTGGCCTCGACCTGTTTTTGTTGTTATTTGGTCGGCTGCGTATTATCCTTCTTCCCCTTCTGGGTGCCTGTCTTCGCTGTGCCTTGATTTGTTTTCTCTGTCTTTGTTTTTCCTACCCTCCATTGGGCACTGGGACTTCTTAAGGCTATGTTTCTCCCTACATTGCCTCTTCTTCTAGTGTCCTTTCCGGCAAGTCTTGGGTGAGGACTGAAATAATCCACTCGTCTTCCCAGTATTTGATCACCATGTCAATGTCACCCTATGTGATATAGTAGCGCATTTGTAGCCATTGCTTGTTGGGGTCCTTATGCACCTGTATCCACATTGCATGTCGCATGGCCTTGAATTTGGCGATGTCCCAGTACTGCGCAACAGCATGTGGTGTGATCCTCCACATGTTGGAGATGTATTCCTGCAGGTCACGAATGTATCTTTCAAATACAACTACATTCATTTTCTTTTGCTTGGCATCTGATGCAATGCCAAGTGATAAATACCTCGCTCCATAATTTGACTTGGGTATAGTGCCGAAGAATGTGTAACTCGGTTCCTTCCATCCTACGATATCTATCAACATGATTAGCCATGAGTAGTGAAATTTTGTTCCCATATCCTGCCCATCCTTGTAGTCATCTAGAAACAAGTTCAAGAGATAGGATGCCTAGCTCATTGTGGTGCCCTCGGTGCATTGAGATACAACTACGACAACCCTAGCTAGAACTTCCTCCCTATGACATTTTTTTAGAAGCTTACATGCTAAGATTTTTGCTCCCATTTGTGTTGCGACATCATTGATCCTCTTGATGATGATGTATCGCATCCTCTTATCAGTACCATATTTCTTCTTCATATCCTCTGCAAGCACTTTCTCCTTTGTCTTATGATCGAAGAATTGCATGGGATCCATGCCCCATAATGGAAATCCTATTATGTGCGTAATAATATCTATGTCTATCGATATGAGCTTGTCCAACCATATTTCCCCGCCATGTGTGACTGCTAACAACTGTTTGACACAACCGCTTGTGTACTGACCTCTGCCAAAATGTGGTAGATCCAACAGACCTAAAATTCATGTTTTCTCCAACCTTGTTTCCCATTGGAGTGGTTGATCAATCGGTTCCCCAACCAGATTTATAACCACAATCTCCAAGTACAATCTCTTTGCAAATTTTGGAAACTTTTCTGTGTCTACTACATCGTGGTATGAGTATTTTAGCTTTTCAATCTACCCTAGAAAGCCTGATTCCACTCGTACCCCACTTGGTATACACGATAGAAAGAGGGATGCGATGGGTTGCTTGCGAGGTGATCTAGGTACCTATTGCTCGTCTTTATTTGGTGGTGGCTGGCTCGAGGTGCTAGCGGCTACCTCTTGTTCTTCAGAATACCATTTTGGCCAACCTGTGACATCCTATATTGTTCCTTTCGGTGGGTGGTCTGACACGGTGGTTTGAGACTCGCCTGGATCGATTGTTCCTTCCTGATTCATCGTCGTTCCATTGACTTTCAAAGTTTCTTCGGTGTTCTCTGGTTGCGCCTCCTTCAGGGTTTCTGCATCCTGGTTCTGTTGCTCCTGTGCCTCTACCAGCGTATCTACATTCGTGCCCTCTGGTGATGGTTTTTGGGTTTCTTCCACTACATGTGTGGGGTTCACTAGTGTTGTTTCTAGGGATGGGATTTCATCGATATTGACGATCTTCGACGGTTGTTGTTCGCCTTCTTCCAATTCTACCTGTGCCCTAGTTCTAACTCTGGGTTTTCTGGCAGTTTGGCTTGTTTCTGCTTGCTTTGCTGGTGCCATAATAGTGAATGTCGATTGCTCGTTGGGATCCGCATATTTTTCACCTTCTGTGAAGTTTTCTCTGTGCTCTACATGCATTCTCGCTCTATGTTTCTTCTCCAATGTTGTAGTAGACCATTTTCTCCTGCATTCGTGATTTGAATGGGCATCGTATGAAACTTGTTGAAGACACTGCCTTTATGAAGGGTTCAATGAACATATGATCCCTTCGTACTTTCCATTAATCTCCCTCATCATCTCCAGTTGGTGTGATTAATGTGGCATTCCATCGGTCCTTTCTATCATCTAATTTTTCATAAATATGTCTTATCATACTGCTTTTGCCGTTTTTCCGTTTCCCTCTTATTTCCCTTTTTACCTGGTTGTTAGCCTTATTTTCGCCGAGTCTGTGTTCCTAAGTGTGTGTGCTCTTTCTTCTTTCGATGCAATGCACCTTTTTCGGTATCGTTTAATATCATGTCTGTTTGTTGTTTTGTTTTTTTTTTATTGTGCGGTGGGTGGTTGACTGTCCTTGTACAACTTCAGTCAGCTCCCATTGATCATCCCTCTGAGTTCTATGCCTGATAAGTATTTTAACTAAAGTGCTCCTCCATATGTAACATTTTTTACCTCGTATGGTCCTAACCAATGCATTCAGAGCTTTCCTAGGTGTTGAAATGATTTGTTGTCATACATCAGTACTAGATATCCTTCCTTGAAGGTTTTCTTCTTGATGTGTCTATCATGCCAAGATTTGTCCCTTGCTTTCTGAACTTTTTGGTGAAACCCTGCTAAGATCTGGTCTTCCTCCATGGTCATTAACTAATTTAGTCTCTCCTATACCGCGCCTCATTCTATCATATGTGTGATTGCTGCTACACACAAGATTGGTACTAAAACTTCTAATGACACCACTTCTTCTTGGCCATAGACCAGTTTAAATGGCATGTGCCCTGTCAAAGTTTTGCACGTAGTCTTGTAGGCCCACAATATGGCTGGTATTTTGAGGTCCCAATCATCCCTGTTGACATTATAGATCTTCGTTAGTGCATTCTCCGGGATTTTGTTGAATGCATCTACTGTGCCATTTTCCTATGGGTGATATGATGTGCTCTTCTGATGATGGACTTCAAACTCTCCAGTCATAGTGTTGATAGTGGTGTTTATGACATGCATGCCTTGGTTGCTCATCAATACTCTTGGGCATCCAAATATAGTGATGACTTGTTCAAATAAAAATTGTTTTGTTGTTTCTGCAATGCAATCCTTCACTGGTACAGCTTCCACCCATCTTGTTAGGTACTTTATCACAGTGATAATGTACCTAGCTCCTATTCTTTTTGCTGGTGGGTTGATTGGTCCCACAGATTCTATTTCCCACTTATCAAATGCCTAAAATGTTATTTGTGGTCGTAATGGCATCTCATCCCTTCTGTTGGGTTTATCTACCCTTTGACAGGCATCAGATCTTTGATAGTACTCCTTCGAGTCTCTGTGAATCATCGGCCACCATAGTTCTGTGCGCAATACATTATGCGTGGTAGATTTGCCTCCATAATTTCCTCCTTCTATTCCCTCATGGGATTCTGTTAATACTCTTGGTATTTCGTTCTCTAACACATACCTACACAAGATGTTATATGCGCCCATTTTGTATAAGTGTCCTACGATCAGTTGATAGCATGCAGTGCGGACTACCAGGTTTTTCTTCTATGCACTGTTGTATTCCTGTGGCGCAATACCTTTTCTCAAGTACTAAATAATATCTGAAAAGTACTCATCAACGATCTGGACTAAGAATAACTATGCATCTAGGAAGTTTCCTTCTAAAGTTGTAGGTTCTTCTCCATTTGTGACTCTTGATAGGTGGTCAGGTCCTGCATTCAATTTTCCTGGCTTGACTATTACTTTAAAGTCAAATTCTTGAAATAGCAGTAACCATCGACAGATTCTCCCCCCCAAAACTGGCTTTTTGACTAGGTATTTTAGGGCTGAGTGATCTATGAACATCTTAAAGTGTTTTCCCAATAAGTAGTGTATGAACTTCTATAGTGCGTAGACCATATCTAGGCCTTCTCTCTTCATGGTGTTGTAGTTATGTTCTGATTCCAATAGTTTTGTGCTTGAAAAGGCTATGGGGTGATCCAAATCCCCCTCTCTTGGCTTTGCCAAGATAGCTCCCAGTGCTATGGCTGATGCATCTACATGGACGTGGAATGTCTTCTCCCAGTTTGGAAATACTAATATTGGTGCGGTGACCATATTTTCCTTCAAGGTATCCAGACCGTGTTGACACTCGTCGTTCCATGGAAACTTTCTATCTTTTCTTAACAATTTTTCCATTGGCATGATAATCTACGTGTATCCTTTGATGAACTTTCTATAGTATCATGTGTGTCCCAATGACTCTCTTAGGTGACAGACTATTTTAGGTGGTGGAAAGTTAAAAATTACTACAATCTTTGCAGGATCTACTAGTAAAACTTGTTTGCATACTATATGACCCAATACTATCCCAAACGGTGTTCCGAATATGCATTTTTTTATGTTTAATGATATCTGGCACTGCTTGCATATTTTTAACATCATCCGTAAGACTTCGATGTGGTCTTTCAACAAACTCTAGACTTTCCAATCGTCTAGGTATACCTCTAGAAACTGGTGGATGAATTCCTTAAATGTGGCGATGACTACTCTGGAAAATATTGTTGGTGCATTATTCAGTCCAAACGTCATGACTATGTACCGGTAGGATCCCCATTATGTCGCAAACGTGGTCTTGTATTTGTCTTCCTGTGCTATATTGATTTGATGGTATCATGAGAATCCATGAGTGAATGAGTATGCTTCATTTCCTCCTACATTCTCTAACACTTCATCTGTGAAAGGTGTAGGGAATGGGTCATGTAGGAATGCATCGTTCAACTTCATCAAGTCCATGCATATCCTTATCCCTCCTTTTTTTTTGTCCTGAACTACCATCAGGCTTATCCATTCTGATTCTTCGACCAGTTCTATGAATCCAGCTTCGAGCATCCTATCGATATCAACTTTGACTTTCTTCTTACATACCAAGTTCAATCTATATGGTCACTGTCTGATCGGTCTCGCTTTATGTCTGAGTGGTATCTTAATTTCTCCTAGCTCTTCGGCTATACCCTTCATCTCTGTCAATGTTGTAGGAAACATTTCATTGTACTCGTACAATAAATTTTTTATACTTTCCATTGTTTTCTCATCCCAGTAGTCTCCAATGCTGGCCATTTTGGAATGGTCAACTATCCCAATATTGACTTTCTTTACTTTGATCGGTGCAGAAATGACTTCTGATTCTATGGGTGGACCTTCCACTTCTCTTTCTCCTTCTTCTTCTTCAATCTGTATTTCACACAGATCGTCTTCATCTGGTGCTTCCTCCTGCACATGGTAACATGACAACAGTTCTTTGACTGACTGTTTGTTTCGTTGTTGTTCTTATGTGATAAGTTCTACTTCTGGTTCTTTGATGAATATCACTCCTCTTATCTATTTAAGAGTGACATCTATGCTGGGGTTCTCATGCTCGAATGAGAAAGTGATTGTAAAATTTTGTTGCAATGTCATCCAGGTCGCAATTCCTTTGTGCAATTCCTAGTCTATATACTAGTTCACTGGTATGCCCTCTAGGGTGTGTATAAAATAATGAGGCCATTCCTCTGGGGGTGTCATTTTCCATAGTGTTCTGAACTCCTCCAAGTGTTCCACTAGTGACCCTTGTCCATCATACTTCTGATGCTGCTTGTTATCTTTTTGTTCTGCGTCGAACCTTATGCGTAATAACTTCTTACATTGGTACCAATCTGTGATCGTCTCTTTGTGAGCGCCCCACCATCTTGCAGGTGTGGCCTTGAGTGATATATAAAGTGCTAATAGTCTCTGATTCTCTAAAACTTCATCTTCATATTGTGCCAAGAATACTTCCAGATCGTTTATTCCGTGGAAACTAGGTGGTTCCCTTATCTCCGGGCCTACCCATCTTACTATGCAATCTATTCATGCACATATTCTCGTGGAAACTTTGTGTAATCATTGTTGCCAGTTCTCTAAACCAATGTTTGATTTTGTCACACATGAAGTAATGCTCGCCAACTGAGTATCCCATCTGCAGTTGGGTTTACGTAATCCTCATCGCACGCAGTTGTTTTATACAACTGGTTGATTTCCTCTAAATATAAGCAAGTAGGTTATACAAACCTCTCCCCTTATGATGGGTCTAATGGCGTGATGACCCTATATTCCCCTGAATCAAATGTCATTTTCCTTGTTTTCAAATTGATTATAGCTTGGTTATCAAAATCCCAATCCAAACGAAATAACACTGGATATGGTGTTGTGTCGTCCACTATTTCAATGACTTCAAAATCAGCTTTAGTGCGCACACCATCCAGTTCTATTGTCACTCCTTTCAGTCTACTAATTGGTAGGAATCTGTGTTGGTTTTCTAGTTTCAGTTGAACAGGTGAATATCCTAATGTGGGCTCTCCCATGCATTTCCATGTGTTTTTTGGTAATACATTAACTTTAGATCCTAGATCTAGTATGATATCTCCCATGTTGAAATCTCTGATGTTGGCATTCAGTCTGAACTCCCTATTTTTTCTTGTTCTTGTATGTAGGTGATTGACTATTTTTTGTTTTAGTTTGAATTCCGTCTCTATACTACATTTTTCTAATATGTTTTGCAATATTTTGACAGATGATGGATCATTCAATACTTTTACACATGATTACAAAAATCCTTTGATTATACTTACTTATCCCATGGGTTGCATTTCGTTGATATGATCCAATACTGGAGGCATCTCGTACTCTGGTGCTTCCTTGCTTTGTTGCGTTGTTGAAGTGGGCACCATGTCTTCCTTCTGAAATTATTGTCTTGCTTTCTTAAATATATCCTTCTCCTTCTGTGCATTGAACTGCTTCCTTGGTTCGTTCTTCTTCTTTACCCATTGGTTTTGTACTGGCTCTTGTCAAACTGCATCGTTTCCTATTTTATCTCCTCCACAAGTGACAATTTTTATGTTTCATCCTTTGTCCATTGATTTGACTGAAATCCACTGAACATTCTAGTTGTTCTGATTCTGTTTTTCCTGAATCTTTACTAGTAGTGTCACACATTCCTCTGTATCATGGTCCGATGCATGAAAATACATGCATGTTGCTGGTGGAAGTGGACATTCCCTTGCATAATGTCCCGATTGTTGGAAATTCTGACATACCACTAGTCCTCTACCTCGTCCTCTACCTCCTCTAGCTCGTCCTCCACCTCTGTAGCCTGCACGATCTCCTCTCGACACATTATACTGAGGTGCCTGATTGTACTGTGCAGTATTGTACTGAGGTTGTGTTGTGTTGTACTGCGGCTGCACGTTATTATATGGTTTCTACGTAGTATTATATTGTTGTTGTGCAATGTTGTATGGTGTTGGAACTTGATTAAACTGTGGTGCGGTTTTCCCAGTCATCATTTCTACCTGTAATCTATATGCATCTGATGTTCTCTTTCTCATCATCTCCATGGTTCAACAATATTTGTCGTCATGGCCCACTGACTTGCAAAAATTGCAATATGAACTCTTTGGGACTGTCTAGTATTTTTGCATCATTGTGCAGTGATATGGATCGTGACCCAATTTCTTGCAGATTTTGCACCATAATCCTCCTGTTGCTAATGGATTTGGCATTCCTACTTCTATATACTACGCGAATTTCAGACATTCATTCTGTGGTGTCCTTCCACCCTGCATGTAGTGCACCAAAAACTTCTCATTTGTCCTTACTCTTGTTCTGGTTTAGCTGAAATGTTAATTTCTTCAAATCCTCCTTTAGTTCTTTGATAGTTGGGTCCGTCTACTAATACTGATTTTCTTCTAGTTACAGAGCTACCTGCAGAGCCTTTGCCTGTGTCTGAAACTTCTATTGTCACAATGGGTATTTTAAGTGTGGTAGTAGTGAATTGACGAACAAGTTCCTATGTTGCATATCGGTCATGAGATACTTCAACTTTCCTTTTAAACACTTGAATTGCTGGTCAATTTCCCAAACAGATTCTCTTGGTTTCTGTCGGATCTCTATCATCTCATCCATGTATTGATGCTCTGAGCTCAGCTTATGGAACTCATTTATCATTAACTTATTAATGTTTGTTAGTGTCCTTGTCATCCTGGGTGCACTGTTTTCATCTAGACTCATGTACCAGTCTAGTGCATGATCTCTTAGCGTAATAACTAGCTACACAAGTTTGGTATCTTCATCAATGATTTGTTTTTCTTCCTAGATCTTTGCAAAAATGAACAAGTGTTTCTCAGGGTCTTCTTCTGCTTCTCCTCGAAATTCTGGTAGCCTGATGGCAGGATCATGTCCTGCTATTCTGAACACTGAACTACTACCTCTGCATAGTGTAGATACCTGACTAGTGTTGCATGAACTAGCTCCTCTAGTTGTTTTTCCTTGTGTAAATGTACTTTCTGCTATCTGACTGCTTCAGAACTTCGGTTGTCTAAATGGTGGTGTTCTCTTTGGTGTATTAGTCTCACATGGGTTTATGGGTTCCACACTGACATTAATATCGATAGGATTACTTCCTTCTCTTCCCGTTATTGGACCTCTCGTCTTCCTCTCATATGTTGCGCGTAGGATTTATTTAATCTTCTCCACAGACCAGATCTCATCTACCTCTTCCTCATCACTCCCCAAGCCTTCCCTCACGACTATGACTCTCTTCTTAGTATTGACCTTGTATTGGTAGGGTACTCTGCTACGTGTCTTTCCAGTTGTCTCCATGATCCACTTGATTTGGTCACCATCCATCATAATTGGGTCCAAGGGTTCCTCCTTATTTCCCTTATCCTTTCCTCCTTCCATTTCTCTTTTTTCTATCAGTGCTTCCCCCCTTCCCCCATGCCCACAGGGAAGTTTAGTTGTCTGAATCCATTGCCATTGCACCTTTGTTGTATACTAGTATCTTGATATAAGTATACATCGATATAATGTACCTTCCTTGAGGTCCACGTAGAAACTCTTTCTCCTCTACGCTATACGACTTTGCTGTGTCTACTGCAAACTTTGTTATAAAGCCTGCCGCAATACTGTCAAGCCAAAAATCTACTGCGCGAGTGAATTTTTTGTTCACGTGTTGTAACTACTCAATCTGTATTGGGGTCGACTCTAACTGTCGGATTCAGTTCGTTGCGTGGTTATCCTTCAACCTTAGTATCCACTCCTGTAATAAATGTGGAAACTCATAGAAAAAGACTTCATGCAAAACAGTAAACACGTATTTCACAAGATAGTTGTGGGGTGTTACTCTAGCATTTCTATTATATTTTTGTGCAAACTCCAACTCTTTTGTTCTTAGCCAAGTTTCGATCTATGCTTTTGTGGGATTCCATGGTCTCAACATCCCCTTCTAGTAGCTCATTTATTTCTTATTTTCTTTATTGTTCTCTTACTCAACCTATCTCATCTACTCAATCCTCTCTTGTTCCAACTACCAATGACAACAGAACCATTTGTTGGTTACTATTCTATTTTGTCTTAGTTCGTACTGAGTGACCCAGGGTTCATGTTTGTTTGGGTTTCCAACAAATCCTCTAAAACTATCGACCCTCTTGGTAAACCAGAAGGAAACACAACGCACAAAATGTGTTGCGCAGTCTCACCCGAGATAGCTTTAATGGGTGGTTGTAATACACATGTGTTTACGACCTAGGATTGAGTGCGAGATGTGAGAACTGTATATTGAACCACTTATTATAACTTGTAAACACGATATACTGTTAATTGAAAATAAGAAGGAAATATAGCAATTCATTCATTAAGCATAACAATAACTACTGAAAGACAATAAAGGAATACATGCATTCAATCACATAACACAGATGTTACCGTGGTTCAACCGCTCCTAGGATACGTACACAAAGATTTGGCTTGTATCTCTTTTATTATAGTTGTTATATCACTACAATGTTGCGCGCTTACAATCCTGCCACTTGGGTAAGATCTATATGAGTCAGACTAGATCGCACTAGGCTCCTTAGCTTGCAGTATAACCCTCAATATCTACCCTCCTTTGTCCTCTCTAGCTCAATAACTTACCAAAATAGATCATACAAAAAAATCTTACATATCGGCTCGCTACAACACTTTTACAATAATGACTAGTCTCTCTAATCACAATAATGACTAGTCTCTCTAATCATCAAAATCCCGAACCCCCCCATGATACCTAAGTATCAATATTTATACATTTTCTAGCTCTTCAGTCGTTACAATATATTACCAAAAACCTAACCCTAACATCGTTAGGTATTCCCTGCATGCGCACATTTTGTTCTTCCTTCCAACTGTCGCTTTCCTCGTGCATGCTTTCTTTCTTAAAATCACCTTTCTTTCTGCTTTGGTCTGCTTCTAGCACATATGAAGTGAAGTATGTCACAAATGGAGGATCTGCACAACTAAAGGAATCGACATGAACATAACTGCAAGGAATGGTGAATGGTAGTAAAATGAAACTGTATAAGGACAGTCGACCTACTAACTCTCAATAGTTGCAGTGCAGTAAGGAAGCCATGTGTATAGTGTACTATAGTAGAAATTAGGACAGAAAAATTACAAAAAGACATAAAAAGAAGAAAAATAAAAAAAATAAAAAAAGAGGATGAATTTTATTAAATGGAAGACAATTGGAAAAAGTCACGCGTAACAGACAGTAAAAGTTACCGCACGTAGGAAAAATGGATAGTGCGCAAATGACCAAAAAAATTAAAAAATTAGACAAAACATTAATGAGTGGGTCTATAAAAAGGGAAACTCACAGGCAATTTGGACACTTAGTGATTTTTGAGCGAATAGAGATCTGAAGAGAACAACCTAGGTGAAATTGTGTGTGGAATATAGCAATTAACCACTCAACATACAACATGACACCTCTGAAGGTTGGCACCTCAGGGCGATATGTTAGGGTTACTCGACAGAACGAAAGAAGGAAGGAAAGAATGGAAAATCCCTAGAATGTTGTAGAGTTGGAGGATGTCACAACCTCGATGACATAATCAACCAGCCTGACCAAGGTACAGGAAGAAACATCGAAGATTGCACAAGTTGAAATGGCTCAGAGCTTAGAAAACCCCAATGGCAGCGCAAAATCTAACCCGAAAAAACTTGCAGAACCTTAGGGAATGAAGGGACAACAACAAAAGCATGAAGTAGAGGAGGTGTTGATTGAGGATATTACAAACTAGCTAGAGAATGAAGGAGAGGAAGAAGAAATGACAGAAGTAACGACAGAAGGCCGCCTAGTCGTTGGCCAGAAAAGGAAAGTGTCACACGCAACATAGATCACACTCCCTTACATCCCGCATGTCGTGGTCACAATGGAATATATGTTGGTGAAGGTACCAAAGTTGAGATATTTCGACCATGATTTTCGAGATGCAAATAAGTTTCCATACCTTGCATAGGAAAATTATTTGGAGGACACAGGGGAGATAGGACCCCTAGGAATACCCATCTTGGAGCCTGCAAAGTGGATAACAGGGCTATATAATTCAGGTATCATGAACCTGCTAGATATACCACATTTCAGACACGGTAAGAATGTGGGACGATGTGTCAAAACAATCTTGGCCAAGGTACATGGAGGTATCCTATGGATGGATAGGCCAATCCCCATTGATGTGGTGTTGATTTCCAAGATTACAGGGTTTCCCTCTATTGGTGCACAACTTGAAGAGTACTCAGAGAATAAAGCACGAGAAAAGGAAATTGCGGAAATAGTGAAAGAACAGTTTGGAACAAACAGAGGGAACTGGGGAATAGTCATAAATAATATCAACGATGCTGCGACGAGGTTCACCAGTAAGATAATGGCTTGCAAATTTTTGAGGAAGTGCATGAAGGAAGAGGCCCCAATAGGAGTCATAGCAGTAGCCACATAGTGAACAAAATGAGTGATTTTTAGCAGGGTGCCATACCTGCTAAATAAATTTTTGATTGACTGCAGGGATGCACAGGTGTTACACGTGATTTTGTTCATCTAGATGGTGTATTAACAATGGTGTAATCAAGCTCCCAACAAGAACTTTATCCTGAGAAAAGTGGCATTTATCTCCTTCCAGAAAACACATTTTTAAAGTGAGTTCACAGGCTGCTTATAGCCTAGGGTGCGAGAATGACCCATTCTCGCAGGCCACCTTCAGCTAGGGTGAGAACTTCTCACACTCTGCTCTATACCTAGGGTGAAAACTTGTTCTCAATCTTGGAAAAAAGATGAAGTCTCGATGGTTCCAGAAGGGAATCTTCTAGAAAATGGGTTGGCACTCGAATGGTTATCATTTTACTGGCTTCCCTGATTTGGTGGGATCATTCTCATCCATGTAATCATCTCATCCTCTCCTATATAT
>JZKD02S2013710.1:357781-368746 GCA_000966675.3 Picea glauca
ATTAGCGTTGATTTTAGTGGCTGTTCTTTACGCAAAAGGGGTGCATGGAAGTGAAACAAGTGGAATTAATACTCTGACCCAAAGAGTGCATCAAGCATGATAAGCAATCATTTTCCTTCGATGAACATCTAGCTAAGGGAGAGAGAGAGTTTTTTCACTAACAAGCACAACTACGGAATGCCCTCAAACAATTCTTTTCTCAATCAAATTCCGATGTAATGCAAAACTTTTAAATGCCTTCTAACATGCTCAATCAATCATGAAAATATCTTCTATTGTTTGTGTATGGATGATGATCAATGCAATCACAATGCTTATCTTTGCTAATTATCTTCTTGGTATAGATGAAAGCCAAACTAGCATAAGCAAGAGCAACACAAACAATACACCCTTCGTAGCAATCAAAACAAAAAATGAAAGAAAAGAAACAATCAAAGAAAAACGAAATTCACACCCAAAAGCAAAAGTTGAAGAACAAATGACCTCGACTGAAAACAGGATACAGAGATCTGTAGACCTTTGATGACCTTCACCAGGGTTTTCGCTCAATTTCAGAGAAAAGAAAAACAACACATAGGTTCCAAGCTTCACTCAACAGGAAAAACTCTATGCAAAAAGGTGAAGAAGGTTACAAGATCCAATCAACAAGGTGTTTATTCCTCAAAAAGATAGATGTCAATGTTAAAAGGGAAGACAAATTGACTCACTAGATCATTCAGCAGAAGAGCCCCAGAGGTAAACCCTAAAAAATGCAATTGTGGAGGGGTTTTTGGCCAAAAGGAGGCTGGCGCTCTGTTGCCAAGGGAAAAGAGCGTTATAGCGCTCTGTGTAGGGCTACTAAAAGCGTCGGCGCTCTGATAACACTATGACAGGGGCGCCAGGGTCTAAAAGTCCCAGAAATGTCAAGAAAATTCAAAAATTGAAGTTCTAACTTGACACAGATGCTGAGTATGATGGGACAAGGAGCCAATCAGCTCATGAAACTAATCAAAGAGGGGTAAACCAGGTATGAAACAATCAAGGGATAGAACAAGGTCAATGAGGAGAAAAATCAAAACAAGAGGTTTCGAATTGAGGCTATCTCCCCAGCGGAGTCGCCAGTTTCTGTTGTAGGAAAATCTGCCTGCGGACAAGTAGATCGACCTCTAGAGCTTGACCTTAACCCTAGACAGAAAAATGATTATCATGGACACTGACTTCCTTTCAAATCTATCTAAACTAATGCATGAGAAGGGAGGATGACAGAAGTACCTTTTAATCGACGTTTGTCCCTGCGCGCTCCGAGTTGCGCTCCAATCCTTTGCTCCTCGCTGAGAACTGTGGACAAAACAAGATACGACCACTTCCTACTCTATTGACGTTAGCTTGAAGACAGATCTATCATGAAATGATAAGTTCATGTAACATAAGACACAAACTAGAAAGAAACGGGCCAAGCGTGTCATATTAATGAGAATAACGACAGCAGTACTTACAATCGTAGATGCGAATGCGACAGCTTCGTCAAGTCTTCTTCGTCTAACCCTTGCCTGAAAGGTCCATAACCTGGATAACAGCAGCTTCACTGATCAATCTCCTTTGGCTGACTGCAAGTTTCCTCCAAGATCATAAGTTTCACATATTCATTCTTCCCTCCTTAACACCATCATAGAGCCTGTTTATATAGGTTGGGAAGGGCCTAACCTCTTGAGATATGTTTAGAACCAGTTGGGAACCTTCTCCATAGATCAGGGATCTGTTGATGAGAACAAGAATTCGAGAACAACTGCCTCCTAATCTCGAATGTTCCACTCCTTATTCTTCTCAACGGGCTAAAAATTGACCCAGATTAGGGAGCGCTCCTCCAAAAGGGGTATCAGAGTGTTGTAGCGCTCCTGATGTGCCTTAGAAAAGTGCCAACACTCTTAAGGTGAGAAACGCTCCTCCAGAAGGGCCTAAGGGGCGTTATAACGCTCCCTGAATCATAGCAGAGGAGCACCAATGCTTCTACAGCTATAGTAGGGAAGCGCTCCCCCTCCAAATCAGTGTTTCAGGGCCTCTTTTAGGTGCCAAGAGCTATTTGATTCCAGTGGATCAGTTCTTGGTCTTAAAATCAATCATATGAGGTGTCATACGTGCCTCCTTAGTGTCGTTATCACAACATCATCTCTGAACATTGTTTGCGACACTAATGACCAACTTGTGACACTTGCGAAAGTTGTAGGGAAGATGCGACACTTACGACGACTGATAGGGACAATGCGACACTTATCCATCTGAGCAATTTCGACGTGTAACACTCCTGCCCCTCCCACTGGCAAGACTTCTGAGGTAAATTTTGTTCAATCTACCCCAGCCGGTAAAAACAAATCCAAAAAGGGAAAGGGAAAGAATAAGGATGACAAAAATACTTCTCAAGCAAAGAGAACCAAGACTCCACCTGTTGATGATAGGGATAAGCGCAAACCCCGATACCCTTGTCTTATCTGCGGTGATGATCACTACATGAAGGATTGTCCACGACGTGCCGAGGTTACTAAGTTCCTTCAAAGAGCCCCCAAACCACACACTCCAACCATCTTGTCCCAACCCTTCCCCTCTCAGCAACAGGCCCAATTGGTCATCCATGACCAACCTTCCCCTTCTACTATGTCCTATGTATTGATGTGTACTAGCGATTCAAAGAAGAATGAAATTGCACTCGCCACTCGAGCCAAAGATTATTCTCCCTCTAAAGAGAAGTTTGATGATCTACCTCCTTCATTGGTACAACCCTCTCCTATGACTCCACCTGCCAATGGTCCTCTTCATCTCAAACGACCGAGCCTTGAAACAGTTCTTCGACCCCCTCCAAAGGGCATCATTCAAAAATCGGCTTTCAATCCTCATGCTCATGCTGCCCAGAACTACAACATCGTTGAAGATCTGGCCCAAGCACCTTTTGCGATGTCAGCCCTCGAAGTCCTTCAAAGTTGTCCCACACAATGGAAGGCACTGTTGAAAGGTATCAGTGGAATCAACCCGACGGACACGAATTTAATAATTTTTGACTTGGAAGATCACATTCCAAGTTACCCCCTCATCTCGCATTCCAAATCCAAGTGATTGTCTCCGAAAAAAACATTTGTCGAACCGTTATCAATGAGGGTGCCTTGACGTGTGTCATGTCTGTTACCTGTTGGAAATCCATCGACTCTCCCTCTTTGACTGAATCTCATAACACTCTCAAAGCCTTCAATGGCTCCAGTTTTAAGCCCTATAGTGTTCTTCCTTCATTGCCCATCACGCTAGAAGGAAAAATGGTCCAAGTCAAAGTGGAAGTCTTCAACGCTCCTCTCGATTACAATCTCCTTCTTGGCCATAGCTGGATCGATTCCATGTGCATAGTTGTGTCGACTCTTTTTCATGTCATACATTTCCCACATCAAGGGAAGGTAATCATCGTCGACCAATTAGCCTTCTTTAACTCAGATACGCGTACTCGCAACATACCGTTCATCACTAAAACCCCACCGGGTTATGAGAACGTCGGTGTAGGTCTTCTCAAAGATTCCTTGTTAATGGACACTTTCCCCATTCCACCACCCGATGTTCCACACTCGTCTGTCGCTTCAATTAACATGATCTCCACCTCGATTCACAAAACCCCTGTGTCTCACGATCCATGGCTGGTACCTAACCCTGGCGATCATCTTCGTTTCGACGATGAAATGCCTTTAAGTCCGGTTGAATCTGCCTATCAGGCCATTCAATCGGTAACCCCTTCTACCCCCTCTCTTGGTGAGTTATCTCCAGATCCTTTTCGTGTCATTTATCCCATAGACAAGATCATCATGTCTATCATGGAAGACACCCCTTGGGACGATGGACATCACCGTTCCATCCTCTTCCTGGAGAAACATACCATCGAGAACTACCAACGGATTTCAACCCCATCAAACATTGTAGTCATTTCAACTGATCTTGAATCCACACACGATGTGTTTTCCGAAGGGAACTTAAGCAATATCTCAACCACCATTCCCCTCAACATATCCATCGAACCTGGAATTGTCGAAAATGTGCATATCGGAGCTTCGTGTTCCCCTAACGAAATCATCACCTACACATCACTTTTCAAAGAGTTTTGTGACGTCTTCTCCTGGAGCTACGAAGAAATGTTGGGTATCGACCCTGACATTGTGTTACATGAGATCAAGACATACCCAGATGCTAAACCCATCCGGTAACACCTCCATCCAGTTCACCCACGTAAATCGACTGCTATCAAACTTGAAGTCAAGAAACTTCTTAAAGCCGACCTTATTTACACGATGGCCCTCACTGACTGGGTTTCCAATCTTTTCCCGATTGACAAGAAACAAGGCATGATTCATGTATGTGTTGATTATAGGGATATCAACAAAGCTTGTCCTAAGGACAACTTTCCTACCCCCTTCATCGATTAGATTGTTGATGATTGCACCGAAAGTGAAATCTTCTCTTTGATGGATGGTTTCTCCGGATATAATCAAATCAACATTGTTCCCGAGGATCAACATAAGACGGCTTTTATTTGTCCTTGGGGCACTTTCACCTATCGGAAACTCCCTTTCGGTCTCAAGAACGCTGGCACAACTTTTCAACGTGCTATGTCTTATGCCTTCCATGATATCAAGAACATCATGTAACCATATCTTGACGACTTACCCGCCCATTCCATGCACCGAGTCGATCATCCCATCCACCTCAAAGCCATTTTCGTCTGTTGTCAATTTTACCATATACGCTTGAATCCTCACAAGTGTGTTTTCTGCGTGGAATCTGGCTGACTTCTAGGCTTTATTGTTTTGCGTCAAGGGATCAAGGTAGATTATTTAAATGTCAAGGCGATCCTTAATCTCCCTTCTCCTTATACACTTCACCAGTTACAAAGTTTGCAAGGGAAAGCAAAATTTCTTCATCGTTTCATCCCAAACTACGCCGAGATAACTCTTGGATTTACGTGACTTCTCAAAAAGGGGTCCGAGTTTGTATGGGATACCATCGCCAACAAAGCCTTCAAAGCTCTAAAATTGTCCCTGACATGTGCTACGCTTCTCTTCCCCCCCCGATTACCGTCATGATTATTTCCTCTACCTCACAGCCTCATATTATACCATTTCTATGGTTCTCGTCCAAGAGGATGATTCTCATGATGAACATGTGATCTATTACTTGAGTTGAATTCTAACACCTACCAAAACCAAGTATCTACATGTCGAAAAACTAGCATTGGCAGCCGTCCAAGAAATTCAACGCTTCCGGCACTATATCCTCTCTCGCAAGACTACAATGATTTCTAACTGCAACCCTATGCAACACATTCTCACACGTCAATTTCTAGGGGGAAAATACTCCAAATGGATCATGATACTCCAGGATTTTTACTTGGAATTCGAACGAGCCAATTCCAAGAAGTCCTTAGTGTTTGCTGAGTTGATATGCGACTTTCCCTACTCTAAAATGGAAAATGTAGCAGTCGATTCATTACCCGATGAATCCCTTTTCCTCATTAGTTCCAACGATCTTTGGTATGGCGATATCATCATATATCTCCAAACCTAGAATTTCTGGCCCAATTTGTCCAGCACTGAATGACGTCGAATACGCTACCAAGCCCGTCAATATATTATCCTCGGGGATACTCTTTATCGTCATGGGATTGACTCAGTCTTTCGACGCTGCCTCACATTTGACAAAGCCGAGAAAGCCTTAAATGGCTGCCATTCTGGAGCCTATGTTGGTCATATGTCCGGTTATGCTACTGCTTAGAAGATCTTACGCGCAGGGTATTTTTGGCCTTCTTTATTTAACAACTACATAATCTCCGTCCAAAAATGCCACGCTTGCTAGACCTATAATCATAAGATACGGTCACATCTCGCTCCTCTTCACCCTGCGGTCTCCATTGGTCCCTTTGCGAAATGGGGCATCGATTTCATGACATGTCACCCCCACTTGGCCGGGGGGCATGGATACATTATCGTAGATGTGGATTATTTTACGAAATGGGCTAAGGCGATGCCGACATTTGACAATACTGGAAAGACCACAACATTATTCATTTTTAATCACATCATAGCTCATTTTGGTGTTCCTCATGCTATCGTCACTGATCACGGTAGCCACTTTAGAAACTTCATGATGTCTGAACTCACTGAAAAGCTGGGTCTTCGCCATGAAAACTCAATGCCCTATTACCCACAAGCCAACGGCCAAGTCGAAGCGATTAACAAAGTTCTCATAACTATGCTCCGACGAATGATAGGGATTCACAAAACAAGTTGGCACACAATGTTGTTTTCGACATTGTGGGCTTACCGGACATCCGTTAAGTCCGCTACTGGGTTTACACCTTTCCAGTTACTCTATGGTTTGGAATCCATTCTCCCGATTGAATGTGAGATACCCTCTTTAAAACTAGCTGTTGAAATCCTACCAAACACTTCTGCTGAGGAAGAATGTCTATTGTATCTTATGCGATTAGACGAAACTCGACATGATGCTACCCTAGTCATTGAAGCCCAGAAAAAACGTGTCAAGGCCCAATATGACAAACATGTCAAGCCCTGTGTTTTCTCCGAAGGAGATCTGGTTGTCCTCTACGAACAAGATTGAGATATGCTAGGAGATGGAAAATTCGAAGCCATGTGGCGAGGTCCTTATATCGTTAGACGAATTTTGGAAAAAGGAGCTTACGAGTTAGTAAATTACGATGGTATCCCTTTGAGTGAACCCAGAAATGGGTTGTACTTGAAGAAGTACTATGCATAAGATCACCTGTGCACGAGTACTTGTATTTTTATTGTATCATACTTCTTGTCTGTTACTGTAGTTTGCTTTTGTCGTTATCTGGTCTCTGCCCTTATGTGACATTGTTTTTTATTTCCAGATGTCGGAGTCTTCGCTACCCCACATTGGCTTCGCTGATGGTGCTATCCGTAGTACTCAGAACCTTGCTTCTGCTGCGTGGGCAATTTATGCCCCTACAAATGAACTTGTCACCCTACGAGGTGTGTGCCTCGGCCGTGCGAACAACAATATTGCAGAGTATAACGCCATTATCGAATTGTTGATTGATGCTATATCGCTCGGTATCCGTCACTTGGTTGTGCGACTCGATTCATAGCTCGTAGTACTACAGTTAAGTAATGTCTATGCTATTCGAAGTCCTACATTGTTACAGGTGTATTTGTGAATCCGCCTCTTGGAACATTATTTTGATTATATTGAGTATCAGCATATTCCTAGATGTCTAAATACATTAACTGATGCATTAGCTAACTATGTATTAGACAGACATTTGGGTCATTTATAAATCAATCACATCAACTTTCACACAACACAAGATAAACCGGTAGAAGCCGTATGTATATATAATGATCAAAAAGTTTTTTACAAAAAGTTTTGTCCGAGGACCAAAATTTCAAAATCTGAAGCTCATAGCTTCTACAAAGTGACGTCATGGATGACGTTCACAGTAAAACACGACTTCCCAGGAAACCCTACAAAGCAGTCGGCCAATGGACTCTGACACTCCCACCGTATAACGTTGATAACGTCGTGGAACCTCTCCAAGAGGCATGTATGGAATGTCTGTTGTCAAACCCTCCAGGTTTTGTTCCACTGCTTCATAATCTTTAGTGCCCCATCGTGGCACTGGAGCCACCTATCCTTGTTGCTGAATGGGATAAGTACCAGGTGGTCGATAAGGCCCCACGTCTGTGACATCAAAAATAAGTTGTGAAATTAGACCTTGGACGAACATAAAAACATTTGCATATGATAAAATTCACAAAAACATTGAAAAAGTAAAAAATGTGTACTTCTTACCAAGTTCCCCCCACTGAGCGCCCTCAGGAAGGGCCAAGTCTAGATCTCCTCAAAATTCCAACCCGACATAGGCATAATCATCGACCATCAGCATCTGTGGTCGCAACCAGTCGAAGAAGGAATCATTGTATTTGATGATAGGTCTAGCTACGTGCCGGGCCATGAGTTGACACCACCTCAGCATTCTTAGATCCTCTGGAGCTGGTAAACCCCACTCAACCTGCAACCTCAGCAAGGGAACCCTCTCAAGAAAGAAGGACACCAACAATGACCCGTACTCGAATTGCTTCAGGTTGCCTCGCCTGCATTTGGTCAACTACCTCTTCATGCTACGAAGCACTGCGTCTACCCATTTAAAAACTCGAGGCTCAGTACACTCTATGGCATATTGAAAGTAGCTCTGGATATCCCTGTGAGGAGTAGAGCTCCTAGCCATATGAATGATGGTGAAAAAAATAGTGCGAAGGGTCAAATCCCGCACCCCCCAAATGGCTACCTTCCCTTTGCTCCTTTTCGCCTCTGGAACACAGTGCAAACGACAGTATTCACTCATAGGCAGCCCACCACCTCTGCTACCAGTCAGAATTGCGTGGTACCCATGCCATGACAGTCCTGTCAAGAAGTAAATGTCCTCAATATCCAAGGACAATGTGTGGACCCCTACGTGGAATACTTGTTGGTCCGGGTCCCACATATGCACAAGGTACTCCAATAACCTGACTTGGGCCCTCATACCCGGGATGTGAAAGAATTTCAAGAGACCACAGTCTCACAAAGCAGCAACGGTACCTAGGTTATTCCCGGCAAAGCATCATCTTCTTCATGCTCTCTTTCACACCATTCCAGAACCATGGCAATATCCAAATGCCTGCATAAGAGACAAAAGAAGAAGGTCAGCAACTATCTTCAACACTTGGTAACTTTTTCATTGAGCAAACTTCAAAGATTTTTTTCACTTCGCGGTTCTTGTAGGTTCCCTTTAGGCACAGTGCGAGGTTCTCGCAGGTGCCTTTGGGGCCACCTGCGAGAATGATTCATTCTCGTAGGTCCCATGTGGCTGGCCTGCGAGAATGGATGCACGCAATTTTAACCCCTAAAACAAACTCAAAAACATGAATTTTGCGAATGAAAATGAAAAATTGAACCATGAAAAGATAGAGGACAAGGGACTTACCTCACTGCCGGAGACGGTTCGTCGAATGGATGATCGTACCTCCCGCAATCAAGCGTCAAAATTCAAGGGCAAAAGAGGGGTTTTGGGCTAAATTATTGGCAAAGTTACAATGACTATGGTAAAAAGCACTTTTACCCATTTATATTTACTTTTACCATTTGTTATTGGTTTTTATAATTTTTTTATTTATTAAAACCTAATTCCTAATACCCTTATGAGTGCAACTTTTGTATATGGAATGACCTCGACGTTTATGCACAGGGATACAGATATTTTTTCTCTTTTTTCATCACATGTTTTGATTGTTTTTTATGGTTTTTGTACAAAACCTCGAACTTGGTCTTTCTCTGTTCTTGTGCTCGAAAATACATGAGAACACGACCGAGCACACTTTTATCACTTTTTCGGGCTCAACAAGGTTATACAAAAAAGGATCCCCTCTGGATTCCTCTTTAAGCTCTTTTCAGACTCTCTAAATATGAAAAGATTTCTGAGCGACCTTGCTATTTTCACGCTCGTTAAATTATTTGAAGAAAGCATTTGTTGGGCGATAATTTATCTCTTTTTTGGTCTCATCAGACTATTTTACGAAAAAGGAACTAAGAGAGTTCTCTTTTAAGTGTTTTTCCAGACTCTATAATCATGAAAAACCTTCGAGTTTTCTATCTTTGGACTCGTTAAACAAACATCGATAGACCCGTAATGGGACCGAACCACTCCTTCCTAGGGTTAGTTAAACATATTCCTAAGGACTCATCCGAAGGATGAGCTTACATCAACAAGCATATGTTATCCTCCTCAAGCTTGCGTAAAAATAAAGAGGTACTCGCCAGAAATGGTGGGGGGAAATTTGGGAAAGGGATGTGTTTTCGTATTCGTATTAATTGGCAGTAAGTGTCACTCTTGAACATGACACCCCCCAATTCATTATTTGAAGCCAATTTGGGAAATCCATTTATCTCTCATTTGATTTGCTACAAGGTCATATCCTGAGTTGTCTCTGAGTCAATGTTGCCAAATCATTGGTCATGTCATTCATATGTTCAAGAGAAGTCCATCTGAAACCTCTATTGAGTCGGCCATCTGCAGTTGTCCATTCTCTCTGTGTCGGCCTTCCCTGTGTCTAGTCCAACTGACATCATACTATGTTTCACCTTCAAAATCTATTACTCATTTCATGTCATTGATGGGGGATACATCAAGGCCCTCCTGTGACGAGTTTTGTTCCATCGACTCCAACTCATTATCCGGAAACAAGACTTAGAAATTCTTTGGTACCTTGGAACTTGCATGCCTCAATGGCAGGTTTCCTCGCTTTCGACAATGGGTTTTCCTCATTGACCCCTGATCGGAAGATTCTGTCAAGTGTTCGACCTCAACTCATTTATTCACACTCGGTAGATTGTACCAGTGTACCTTGGGAGTCATTGACATTAATGGTGATTTCCCTCGCACTTGTTAATGGTTTCATTAATGACCAGTAATCAAGTGGTTTCTACCATGTTCGACTTTGACACATGTAATCACGTGGTTATATTCATACTTTTGGGTGATGGGATTGAATACCCTGGATCTTTTCTCTTCGGTCCAGGTTGCGATGCAATATGTATAATTTGCTGACACATAGATCCACTTTGTATGTCTCATGGCTATGTTGTCTCAATTTGAATTTTCTTGCATAGATCCATAGTGTATTCTTGGTGGCTATGCTATATTTGGACGACATGGATCCACGGTGTATGATTGGTGTCCATGACCTATGTTTATGATGTCATTAGTCTGTGATCTGAGTATGCGAATGCCTACCTCAGAAATAGTATGATATTCTATAGATGCTTGGTTGTTTACAGGTTTTCAATTAGGTGCGCTCCTGGTTTCCGACACACACATGCAGTTTACAAATTATTTCGGTTGTCACTAATTCCGGCCTCATACTTTGGGGGGCATTCTATTACACA
>JZKD02S2013710.1:368796-381971 GCA_000966675.3 Picea glauca
ATTAGTGGCCATGACCTATGTTTATGATGTCATCAATCTGTGATCTGAGTATGGGAATGACTACTTCAGAAATAGTTTGATATTCTGCATATGCTTGGTTGTTTGTAGGTTTCCGATTAGGTGCGCTCCTGGTTTTCGACACACACATGCAGTTTACAAAGTATTTTGGCTATCACTGATTCCGGCCTCATACTTTGGGGGGCATTCTATTACACATGATTTTGGTCATCTAGATGGTGTATTAACAATGGTGTAATCAAGCTCCCAACAAGAACTTTATCCTGAGAAAAGTGGCATTTATCTCCTTCTAGAAAACACATTTTTAAAGTGAGTTCACAGGCTGCTTATAGCCTAGGGTGTGAGAATGACCCATTCTCGCAGGACACCTTCAGCTAGGGTGTGAACTTCTCGCATTGTGCTCTATACCTAGGGTGTGAACTTGTTCTCAATCTTAGAAAAAAGATGAAGTCTCGATGGTTCTAGAAGGGAATCTTCTAGAAAATGGGTTGGCACTCGAATGGTTATCATTTTACTGGCTTCCCTGATTTGGTGGGATCATTCTCATCCATGTAATCATCTCATCCTCTCCTATATATTGAAAGGATTATCATGGAAAAGGTTAAGCAAGATTAATTGGAGAATTGGTGAAGGAATTGTGTGAAGAACCTAGCTTGAACAGAGCTTGGAGACTCTAGCAAGTATATCAAGAGGAATTGGATCTTCTTCATGCAAGGATCGAGCAAGTGTGTGTGTTGGAACCAAGAGTCACCAAAACGAAGCTTACGACATCAAGGTGATCATATTGTATCTTCTACTTTCAATTAATACGATACAGTGGCATGTCCTTTTCCCATAAAGTCATTCTTACTTTATTGTGTAATTCCTTGATCATACACATAAGTTGACAATTGAATATATTTTTCTATCTTCACTTTATTTGGTTTGTGTTGTCTTGGTCTTGAACTCACGAGAGCACCGAAGCGAAGCAGGAGAAACAAAGACCCAAGGAAGCGATACGAAGGTATGTTACTTGTTCCTCCTTACTAGTTAATTCAATGGTCGTAACTTAGGGAAAGAGTCATGTCCTGTCCTGTTTTGTTCTAGATCTAGGTGGATCTAGTGAGATTTGTTAGTGTTCGCACCTACCGATTAGTCCGATAACAATAGGATAATGAAACTAAGTTCCATTATTCCTGACTCCTTATCAGGAACCAAATTTATCAACTTTTGTAGACATGAAGGGGAAGTGCAACACAACAATATACAAAACCCTCTAGCAAGTGAAGGACAATAAGAATCAACAAGCAAACAACACAGTGTTTTCCAACAAGCAAACAATGTAATGTTTTCCATGTTTTTGGAAGACATGCAATAGAAAACAACAAATTTGTGGGGGATTCCTATTGAGGTGGTTCAGGAGAACGAATAAATTTCCAGGTTTAAGGAATCCAAACATCACATGTGGATCTAGGCCACAAAGGACCCACATAAAAATGGTTGGAAATGCAATACTGCACATCAAGAGAAGAGGTCAAATGGATTGTCAAAGATTGGCCTGCACAGTGGAATGTGCTAGCAAAAACGAAGGGAGCCAAGCTAAAGGAGCAAGCAGAGGCAGGAACATCGAAAAAGACAAGTAGTCCAGCTGAAAACACTAGAAATGATGCAGAGCACACTCAAGCGTTAGGAAGCAACACATCAACGAAAAATATCAGGAAGAAAGTAACAATGTCAAGGGAAAATTCAAGGACGATGATAAGAATGGAGAAACCTCTTGGCCTGAAGAGGAGGATACATAGAGGAAGAAGACTGGGGTGCAAACCTCATAGACAAAGAGAACTGGAACACATGAGGAGGAAACAAAAAAGAAATGAAATACCATAAGAATCCTCCAGTAATCACAATTATAGAGGACGATGTCGATTTAGTGGCAGATAAATTCCAAGACATGGGAGAATAGGTAGTACGCACAATAGAGGACGGTGTTGATTTAGTGGCAGATAAAGTCCAAGATATGGGAGAATAGGTAGTATGCACAACAGAGGCACAAATGGAGGAGATCATGGCTAAGCTGGTGGAATTTCATGATACTATACAAAGGATGCATATTCCTATAATGAAACAATTTATAACACAACAGACAAAGAAGACATAATAAGCACTTGCACAAAAGGAACATGAAGAAAAAATTCAAATAATGGTGAAGGGTAGGGACACATTCAAGGTCACACAACAGATGTTGAGAGTTGATGAGGAAAAAACACATAAGCCCGTTAGGGACATAGAACAACTGGAGATGGTGATGATGCAGATACCTACAAAGGCACTATATCTACTACAGGCAAGTGTGATGAAATAAATCCAATCCAAATCTCGCATAGATTCCACAAACTTGGAAATTGGTAGGGAGGTTGCGGAAGTATTACAAATTACTTGTGACCATTTTACCATGGAGAAGGAGGAGGAGAAGAGACACGCATACAAATTAGAAAAAGTACTGACATAAGTCTATAACAACATCCTAGACTATGCATAGGAGCCAAAAGTCACACCAGAAGGAAAGTTTCAGAGGATTGTGTAGCTCATGGAGAAATACAAGCAGGAGATCACATAGCTCACAAAAACATTGGCTCCTACTGCATCCCCAGAAGTCAAAGATCAAAGAGGAAAAAAGGTTACTGTGCACATCGACAGTATTGTGTAGGAAGCTAAATAAGTAGAAGAACTATATGACAAGATTGCTCAAATGTGGACCAGCATGGAAGAAGACAAGAAAATACATCAATTGGACCAGAAGAACGAGAAGATAAATGCAGACATTAAGGAATTAAAGAAGCAGTAGAAGGCAATGGCCATCCTATAGAGGATGAGGAGTGCGCAAGATATGAAGAACCTATAGGCAACGCTGAAGGCTGGACATGTGGAAAAGCAAGCAAGACAGGCTCGACTGGAGCCATTACATCAGGAAGCAAAGAAGGGTAAAATAGAGAAAATACATGTGGAATGCAAAGAAGTGTTGGAAGAGAATATTACAGTGCAGAGTGTGGAAAAGTTGGTAGAGAAAAGCACACAAGTTAAAGAGAAAGTCACTCAATTAGAAAAGGTGTTCCAAGGATTTCAACTAGCCATCCAAAATGTAAACTAATGTTGAGTGGCTCGAGACGAGTGACATGTCAGTGTTGGGGGATTGTTGGCGTAGGCTTATTTTGGGAGAGAAAAGCCTATTTTTGGGAGTAGGCCTATTTTGGGAGAGAAAAGCCTATTTTTGGGCGCAATCCTAGTTTTGGAAAGAAAAGACTACTTTTGGAGAGTGCACCATATGTGGTGGAAAAGCAACATGCAGAAGATGAAGGAAAAGAAGCATGTAGAAGATGGAGGAAAAACAATGTGGCACACATGCAGAAAAATCTAGCCATGTTAGGGTTAGGGTTTTGGATATGAATGTAATGGCTATAAGCCAATAGAATAGTATAAATAAATGCCTAGGAGGTTTAGTAGAGGTTGGTTGATTGGTCAAGGAGACATAGTTAGTTTGAATAAGCTAGTGAGTTGGTTTTTTTAGGGTTAGGTCACAGGCTATGGAGCTTGGTGTGGTCTAGTCCACCTCATGGAGGGTACTTACCATCCTTTTTTATTGTAAGTCTGAAAAATGTAATGCACGTAGCACAGATTTAGCAGAATGATGAATGAAAGAGAAGAAGAGACATATCTTTGTGGATGTATCCCCCGGGTGGGGGGCGAACCACGATAAATATACCATGTTTATGTGTCTGAATGGTTGTTTTACTGCTATGTTATTTATCAGTTAAAGAATGAATGGTTAACTTAGATTATGACATCATGCATGCATAGTTTGATCAATGAATGAATACTAGATTTAGATGAATGGATAATAAGGTTGATGCATAAGGAAAAGGAAAATAATATAATCCCAATCCCTTCCCTGACTGTAGACACCTAAGTCTTGCAATCCCGCATAAGCTATCTCGGGTGAGACTACGTTGTGTAATCTGTGCGCAGTGATGCCTTCTGGTTTACTAAGAGGGATGATATTTTGAGGGTTTTGTTGGAAACCTTTAAGATCAGAACTTGGGTCAGCCCAAGCGTCTAGCAAAATTTTTGTAGAATTGAATAAAAAACTTTTAAGGTGTGCGGTTTGATTAAGGATCTTGATTTTTTCCTTGCTAATTATCCTAAGCTCACTATTATGATGGATGGTATAGTCATTGATGTGCATGATGATTGGGGAATGCTTTTATCTAGAAAATGGGCTGCAACTTTAACTGGAAAAATACAAATGGACTTGAATTTTTCCACCATCCCAATAGGAGATGGGAATTAAACTGCTTTATACAATCAACCAAGAGCCAAAAAACATGTAGAGGATCCTAATAATGAGGATGCACAGAGTGATCATGAGTTCAGAATCCCTTTTAAGTTATACGAAGAAAACCATCAAGAACCTTCTAATCCTCCTATTGATCCTTACCTTTCTTAGGACTTGGGTGAGGTCCCTTTTGCTCAAGAAGATGACATTAGTAATTTGATATGACCTAAAGGTAAGGACTACCAAGAACAACTAGATAAATGCAAAGATAAATACTTGGGCTCTATCACAATTTTAAAACTAGGTAATGAAAAGAAATTGCATTTGTCTAAGGGTGATCAAAATACCATTACCTTAATGAGATCCTAGCCTCATGCTTTGGAACAAGGAAAATACACTCAATATGGTGAAGGAACGTTTGTTGCTAAAGTAAGAGAGGAAGATTTTCAACTAGGAAGACCGATACTTATGTGGGAAAAGAAGAAGGGTAAGCTAAATATGCGCAAGGAATTTAACTGTTTATGGAAAGGCCCTTGCAAGATTGAGAAGAAATCTGAGAATGATTCCTTTTATCTATCCATGCTGGAGGGAAGGAGACTACCAATACCCATTAGTGGATCCCTTCTCAAGCCTTATTTTGCAAAAGGAAGTTGACTTCTTAGGTTTAGGGTAGAGTAGGTTTTGTCATGTTGTATGCTTGTTTTATTGCATTGTTTTCCTTTTATTGATGTTATTCATTGATATATTATGAATTCATGTTAGCTTAGCATGTATGTGTTACATAAAAAATGATATATTGATAAAAATGATAATTTTTATTTCTCCTATGATTTTATGTTTTTCATGAAATATGGTGGATAACATCCCTCTTTAGGCCTTTGTTATTGATAATTTTTTTTAGAATATGGCAGGCCTTTTAGAATGATGCAGGTTGTAGATCTTGGAGTACCAGAGATGTTGAGGTTCCTATGCACCCTACGATGAGCACATGTCCCCATGTTGGAGCCATATGTTACTCCCTATCACGTCTCATGGCCTACAATGAAGACAATGATCTTGATGATGATCAATATTCTCACAGGAAGTAGCCACACACCCCTCAAATGTCTCTCTCTTCATTAGTACAACCCATCACACCCGATAAACATGGTTCATCAGAAGATGGTGGTCCAACACATTATGAGGTACATTAGTCCTTGTTTCAAATAAAGTGTCATATTTAATGCATTGAACATGTGGGTGAAGATCATGGGTTGAAGTTGGATAATAGATCATAAGCTCAAAAGTTATGCTTTTTGCCTTGTTTCACCTTGGTGGCCATCATTAGTGTCCTAGTCCCGTGTTGTCAATCTTGGGGAACACGGGTTCTACTAGGAGGCTTTGACAAAGGTAACATATTATTCCCCCCATACTTAACACTTTTCATCTCAGGACCTTCCACAGTTTAATAATCTTTGTATGGTTATTACATGTACAACAAAAAATCCCATGGTTCATCCTCCTATGATTAGAAGGGATAGAATGTCGAGGTTGATGCAACAGATATAAAAAATAAAGAAAGAATGTTGTAAAAGAAAGAAAGAAATGTGGGATAATGAAGGGCGAACTTTAAAATCCAAAGGCCAACTTGATCTCTACCCACTTGCTATGAGGCGATCACCCATATTCCTAATGCAATGAATGCATATCAAAATTAAAGGACTTAATCCCAACAAGAAAGAAAGAAAGACTAAAATACTTGAAACTTGAAAAGGGGACTTGCAATGCATAAATATGAATATCGAAAGGCAAGATATGGGTTTGGAAACACACTACCAAGGAAATGGTATCTCAAGCAGTAAGCACTCCCTCTACAAAGGCGTTCATGCAAATGGACCAAGCACGGTACCTTGCATGTTAATGACACCATCACCATGAAGTCAACCCATCACATTTTCATTCGTTATACTTATACTTAGATAGGTTTATTTGGAAATATCCCTCTACTTGGGTATTGGCACACCTTATAGGGTCTTTTGATGGTCTTCCCATACCTAGACTTGCCAAATTGCATAAAGTCTTAAGCTAATGTGAAGTTTGAAGGGGAAACCTAATGTGAATTGTTCATATGGCTTTTGTATTCAGTGATGATTTACTTTGTATGATTGTTAGAACTCTTGCACCTTGTGATTATTAGTCTTGCTTGATTCCATGGATTTGACTAACTTGGGTGCACTTGAGATGGTATTTTGGAGGACGTCCTTATGATTTCACCCAAGACATTGTGCATTATATATATGATATGGGATGTGTGATGCAGAGCATTTGAGCATTTGATGACTTGGCCTATTCAAATACATTCTCTCACACCCCTTGGACCCTGGATGATGGACATATGATCTCTCGTTTTTCATATGTGCTCATGTTGGCAAGGAGATGGGATGGAATCCCACACTATGGACAGTGAACCTTGAAGACTTGTTAGAATTTGGAGGGAGGACGTTGCACTTGCTTATGATTGGACACTCTCTAGAAATACGATGCACCTTCTTTCCACCTTGGATGCTGGCCTTTTCACCCTTGACATTGAGCACATTGATGATGATGTCATGTGCTAGGATGTTTTGATGATTATGATACTTTCTTACTATTGGGGCATAATTTGATGGTTTGGGTCCTTGATGAATGGCGTGACCCTTGATGAGGAGGACGTCACACAAACATGTGACCTTGGAAGACATATTTTGGTGTATAAGCATGTTATTCTATTGTTTGAGGCTACTTGAGGGGTCGACCTTGACCTATCTCACTTGTATAATAGATTACTTATGTTTAGAGGGGCTCTAAAGGGTTTGAACGCTATGGTTTCCTCGTATAAAGAGTCTATCACTACTCATAAGACAAATAATAACTCATCACCTGCGAGATTAATCTCTACTCAAGTCTTGTTCTTCTCTTTTCTCATATTGGAGCTCTTGTGCACACTTATGGAGTGGATGTTGTGGATGCTTTCTCTTGTAATGGTGGATTCTTCATAAACTAGGGTTTCCTCATGCATATTCAATTTGACTAGTAAGTGATTTTTCAAGTTCAAGTGTCTATTCTTGGTATATTTTGGTGAATGCTCTATTAGAGAGGTAATAGTTACATGTTGTCATTGTTTTCCTTTAATATTTTGTGAAACCCTAAGGAAGGATTAAGAGTGGTTATTCCCTTCCCTTGTTGCATCTACCCTAATTTTTTTGAAGCATACAAGGATAAGGTTAGGGATTGTGAGAGGGAATCCCCCTAATCTTGTATTTTAGGTTAAAACCTAGGGTTTATGAGAGGATGAAATTTAGGGTTTAATCTATTTCCATCCAATATCTTTGCTAGATGCTAGAGATGAAGTGGGACGACACCTAGGGTTTATGAGAGGATAAAATTTAGGGTCTCTTCCTTTGAGGTTTGACCTAGGCTTATGAGGGGATAATCTTAGGGTTCCAAATTGTAACACCCATGTTTTCCCCAATTTGTAAATATAACTATATTGGCCAAGAGACTATGGAAAACTCAATATGTGTGAATGTTTGATTTGATGAACCTTTGTATAAAAGGTCAATGCATGTAATTGTTTTTATTAATGGAAAATGGATAAGTGTTACATAACTACTGAAAGGGGGTTTTCCAAGAGAGACCATAGATGCTATGAAAGAGATGGTGAGGGGAACCAAGAATGGTTGAGATAACCCCCACCAAACCAGTACCTTGCTGGATTTAATTGCTCAGGATCAGAACAGTGCTCTGACCCAAGAATGAATTACAGTCAGGCTAGTAGGTGGGAATACCTCCGCAAGAGTTAATGAGGGGATGGGACAGAGCGCCCATCTGTAAGGCTTTCATACTTGACCACAGACTAGGAATTCAGGCCACACACAATCTTTCCGAGGAAGGCAAGAAAGGAAGGCGTGGTTGATCCAGATTTTATGGGTGGAACGAAATGAATACATATTATTAAAAGGTACTTAACAAAAAATACCAGAGATATAGTAAAACTGGTTTTCTGTTCAATAAGGAAATAAGATGAAACTGTAAAATGCAATGGAAACAAGCTTGCTGGAATGGTGGCAGCTTATCTTTGAGAAGAGATGTGATGATTGTGCTCATTCGTAAGAAGATTATTACAATGAGGCTATGAAGGCCTTTTTGACAATAAACAGGAATGCCAAAAATCCTAGACATCCAAAAACCTAACCCTAGGAGATGAAGTGCCAAAAGTCATGTGGGCCCCGTTTGGGTAAGTTCGTACATTAACTTCCCGAGGTTGTAACTTTTGCATACGATCTCCGTTTTAGGCGTGTGATATCCCGTTGGAAAGGTATCGTTGAGGAGATTCATTTTTGGGGCTCAATCATCCCTTAAGATATTGTTGAGAAGCTCGATCCTGAAAAACCTTCATTTAGGCCCTCAAAATGGCCCCGAAATTTAAAAATGCTAAAAATAGTAAATTGCCAAAGTTGCTAGAAAACTGTTTTGATCCAGTTGGAGAAGGTGGGTGGCCACCAATATCCACCTAGATTAGTGGTGGGTAGAGGAATACATGCAAAGAGAATTAGAGAAGAGAGACTAAGCTCTCAGGTTCGAGGAGAACTGAGAACGAGCGTGTTCTGATCGCAGGAAGTGGCTAGCAGGGATATGATACAAGCTGATAAATGAGGCTGGTGAGTGACTGACGAAGTACTCAAGCAGACCTCCTTGTTTGGTATAGAAAAAACCTATTGCCAAGATCCTGTGGGAGGAGGAGAGTAACCTTTGTCCCTAACTGTCGCTGAGCCGAAAGAAATGATTCTATCTCAGAGAATCATGGTCTAGCTCGAGGGTGGCCAATGCTAAATCCATTAGGAGTGATTGAGCCTATGGTTGGGTGGAAACACACACCCCTTTCAACAGTCACATAACATCGTCTGGTTCTGATAAGTGTTTTCATACCTTATGCATTGAAATGGAATACTGGATGAATGCATGTATTTATCTATCTATAGATGGTTTTTGTATTGAATGGTCAAGTTATGTGTATGCACTTATATTCTTGTGAACTCATGCTTTTGCTTGAACGTCTATATGCCCCAGTTTAGCCTTCTAGGTGTCGTGGGACGTAAACTTGTAGGACGACCGAGATAGAAAGTATTGTGCCAATCTGCCCTGTCCGTCTGAAGAGGATATCACCTTGAGACTCCTTGTTGTGCGACCGAGATATCATTCCCAAATCCTAAACAATTTCATGATGAAGCTCAAGAAGGATAGCGAGATTTAAGTCTCAAAAGGGAAGATCTTTTCGTTTGGAAGATGAGCGGACGAGATTTGTTCGGGAGGACCCATATGACCAACACCTAGGAACCTTAGGCTAATCCTAAGGGAGATAATTCCTTCTAGCTTCAGAGCTCTAGAAGTCCGGGACTTCGTATTATTGTTGGCCCTAATAGTCACAAACCGACCGAAGGTGACCAAGAGTTACGGTTACCTGTAAGGTTGACTGGCGTGGGGCAGTTTCCCTAGTGGTTAGATGAACCTATCTTACCGGCTAAGTCGGGATCCAACTCCCCATCGTGAAGTAGCCATTGGATCTACATCGAGACAACTTTGGGAGAATGGAAATGCCATAGCATCAAACTCCCTGAATGCCAAAGTTACGAAGTAAGGAGAACCGTAGATTTGGGAGATCGTTAGGAGCCTCGCCTACCGTCCAATCATTTAGTAGAAGGGACCCGCACACAGTACTTTGACGAAGTCCTTCTTCGGGAGGATGGAGTGGCAGTAAAGCCAAAACCCCCGAAGGTCGGAGCCGCAAAGTGACCAGGACCGTAGATCTAGGGATCCTTTGGGTTCTTTCCTAACCGTTGGATATACGATGTAGTCAGCCCAACGTTGACCACTTCAGGAGGACAAGGGTGTTGTAACGTCAAAAATCCCGAAGGACGGAGTCGTGAAGTAATGTGAACTGTGGATCTAAGGATCCTTCGAGATCCTTCTCAACCGTAGTTATACAAGGGACGCATGGCGTTAGATCCTTTAGTCCGAAGATTAGGCACTTCGAGGGATTTGAGGTGGGGTGAGTCGATAAGCTCTGAAGCTCGAAATGACAAGAGCCGTCGATCCGAGGATGCTTCAGGAATCTTCCTAACTATCAGATCTAGGCTGTAGTCAGCCCGACGCAGACCAAATCTGGGGGAAAGGAGGAGTTTGCATCGTAAAAATCTCGAACGCCGAATCCGCGAAGTAACAAGAGTCGTAGATCTATGGATCTACGTGGCTGGATCTCTACTGTGAGATCTGAGGGATGTTAGAAGGTTGTTAGTCTGGTGTGACATGGAAATCCGACATCAACAGGGCGACGTGGACCCACGATCGATGTGACATGTGTCTCATGGATTTGTGTGTATCATGTACCCTATAGACCCATTGGAATGTGACACGTGTCACCCCCTAATGAGGGCACGTGTCACCCCTGGCCCTTCTACGTGTCAACCCTAGTACATGCCCACCTAGACAAAGTGGTTGGTGAAGTGACCAGAACTCTGGGAGTCCAAGAATTCAGGACTTCAGAGGGTTTGGGGTGTAGTATTGTAGAGAGATCGAAAGGCCCGAAGGTCGGAGCCACGTGGCAAGCTTACGGGACCTCGAAAATTCAAGACTTCGGGTGGTCTTGTGCGTAGATAGAAAAGGGGCATTAAGCGCCGAATTCCTCTATAGTTGATATATTAGAAAGAGATTAAGTCCAGTCATGGGATCAGACGGTGGATGGACTTCCACCGTGGATGAAGGAACTTAGAGGCAATATGTGTGAGGTGGATCCATGCGAGCGCCACATGGCCTTTGACCAATAAATGCCAGAAGGACTTGGGAAGGGTGTATGTGCCAGTCCGAAGCTCGGATTTGAGCATGGAGGTAGTGGTTGGATAGTGATGGACGAGAAGGACGTGGTAGAAATCTCAAAATTAGGATTTGGGATAGTTAAGGAAAACAAAATTATGATGTTCCACCCCTGAAAAGAGCATTTAAGGGTCGGGTGTGTTACACAAACCTTCACATCTTCTCTTGCATTTAGCCTCTTTTGAAGGTGTTGCATTGACTCCATATTCCTAAAAAAGGAAAACAACACCAGTCTTTAACTCACAAGTGTTACAAAAGCCTAATAAACTCTCTCACTCTCAAAAGTGACTTGTTTGTTAGATACCTCATTATTGCATGCTTATTCTACCTCAACGATTTGCATTCTAAGAAAATTTCTTACTATTGTTATAAAAGTATGCTATAGCCATTAGGGATTGATTATATTGTTGATAACTAGTGTATTCAATGCTCTTAACTTCGTGCAACTATTGGTGAATAACTTGTAAGTATTTCTATTTCTATTAGACACATTTTCATCCATGTACTTGTTGATTTAGAGTCGATATATTGTTGCACTCTTATATGTTGAAGTGTATTGTTGTTTACTGCATGTTTTATTACAACATTTGCTTCCTCTTGATAGTTAGTGCCTTGTGCCTTCTTCTTCATCCCTTAGACTTGGTATTTGTCATTAAATACATTGGATCACTTCACACACACATATACGATCAAATACCTTGTTTAAACTCTCTTTTAACTTGCATTATTCCTAGACCTAGCCTATCTCATTAGTGACCGAGATATGGGGTCGTAGCCTTGTCTTTATCTTGTTATATGATCCCTTGAGATCACAAGGGAAGCATCTCTTGTTTTGGATCATTATCCCTCACTAAAATGAGGGAAGTACACTCACAATTACTTCTAATTGCTACACAAGTCTAGCATCTTGTGAAGATTTTGTAAAAGTGCTAGTTTTGGTGATAAGCTCTTCTAAAATAACTAATCTATTGTTAGATTTGTAGATTTGAGTGATTATTTCTGTATAATCCGATTTGAGTGATTATTTTTGTATAATCCAAGTGTCAAAGGGGTTTTTCAGCATGCTGATACATTTCTGCATTCAGAAATAAATTTTGAACAACAAAAATCAGTGATTTGTGTAAATTTATATCACCAGAATCAAACCAATAAAAATCATTTCGTAAAACAGCTAAACAACCCCAATTCCAAAAGTTAATTTAAGGCTTAAAATTAATGTCACTTTTAAAATAAATAAGAATCGTATTCATATCTTTTTTTCCAATGAAAAATCGTGTCCACCTCTTCAAGTGAATTTACCCCCACATTTTCGAGAATAGAAAATATCACCACAAACAAGAATACGGTGGACCAACGATGAGTCATCATACCAACTAACATCATATTCACAAGCACTCCAGTCAAACATGTTCCTTTCACAATTATTTTGATGCCGTCTTGTAGCCATAAGCGTCTTCGCGGATTTTTCTCATCTTCATTTCTCTGCTCTGCTTGAAACTGCCTTCCTCAATTTATCTCCGTTAGAAGGTGTTTTCTTACTTTCAGATCCCATCCCATCATAGATTTCTCTTCTTGAAACTGCCTTCCTCAATTTATCTCCGTCAGGCGGGTATTTTCTTTCTTTCAGATCCCATCCCATCAGAGAAGGCAAGCATGGAGCAAGTAGTAGCGCCAGCAACATACCAGGTATTCATAAACCACAGGGGACCAGACACCAAGAAGAAACTTGCCAGCCTCATCTATCATCGTCTCATAAGCTGTGGGTTGCGCGTATTTCTTGACAAGGAGGAACTTTGCACAGGAGATACGGTCTGCCCTGCAATCCGAAGAGCCATTCGCAGTTCGTCCATCCATATTTGCATTTTTTCTGAGCGTTACGCTGAATCACGTCCGTGCTTGGCTGAGCTTTGTTGGATCTTGAAGTCATCTCATGAACGGGCTATAATACCTGTGTTTTGTG
>JZKD02S2013710.1:408130-419716 GCA_000966675.3 Picea glauca
TAACTTATATATATATATATATATATATATATATATATATAAAATAGATTTGTTTTGGGTTTTTTATTCGTAAGGTGGGCCCTTTCCTTTGTTTTCAAATTTTTTGCATGTTTTTGGTGTTTTTTGTTTGTTGATTTTGAATGGCCCTTTTAGGGGCAACAACCTGAAAGTTAGAAAAAGAGAAAATAACAATGAAAGTGAATACTAATTCACCCTCCCTACTAAACTTGGCATTAACCATAGTAGGTATGATGGTATGGGAACCCAACCATCACCCAATCATAGGGTTATGCGCCTTTTTACCTTCGTCTCGGGTGGTATGGTACTCAAATAAATTCAATCAAAGATAAACTAAACACTTACATTATTCAACCCAAAGGAATTGGGTTGAAGCTCTTTGCGGGCCACATAGTCACCATATGCACGAGAACCTCAACTAGTTCCTTGTTTGGGGAATTGAAATTATCTAATAAAATAAAATTGAATGATGATATATAAAGATAAAATTGAGATTATTTATGAACATAAAATTACATGAAAAACATAGAAATTTCTCTCCACAAGCATGATATAATAACATTGAAACATGTGCAAGGTTTGTGAAACTGAATGAAATCAAAATAAGTGTGAAATTGAGAGTGGGGGAAGGATTTTACAGGTATGTCCTGATGTTTTTGTTTGTTGTCCTGTTGGCCTATTTGCCTCAAAAAAGTATTCAATTGGTTCTTGACCGCTTAGGAGAAGCAGAACATGAAATCGGTTAAATCCTAACAGGCAAGCAATGAAATTTTAGTGATTTTCAATAATATAACTGAACTAAATAAAATAGAAAATTGTGAATGACAACAATATAACAACCAACTAAGATGGTTGTCCCAGAAGGGTGAATTGACCAGATTGGCCAATTTTCCTATTTAGGACAATAATATAAATGGAAGAAAAATTAGGCTAAAAGGAAAGTGAAATGAGATTAAATATACAACAATAACCAACAAAGAAAAGGGGGGTTTGAGGGTTGTCCTTAGAGACCCCTAGACCTCCTAAACACTACATATGGTTGAAATACTTATATCCTTCAAGAAATATACACAACACCACTTTAAACAAGTTAAATATAGTTGTTAGTAAATGAAAACCAACAAGATTAACCCAAGGAAGCAACAAGAAATATCTAGCTAACCAATCCCTCATGGAGATAGCTAACATAGAAAATATTTACTACTACCCCTCAAGCCTTAACTAACAAGCAACCAAATCCAACAACAAAGGAGAACAAGTACAAACAAACACTAAGACTCATTATTCAACAAGCCTCCCTTTGTACAAAAGCTTTCTCTTATTTATAAAGGAGAGGTGAAGGCTAGGTTTAGGCCCCTTTACTATTATTCCAACCCTATTACATATATATTTACACATTACATGTACATTTATTCCCATATATATCCCCCCTTGGGGTCATATCATATACATTTAATCATTTATATTCCCCCTTTGGGTCATAACATCCTGGATATTATCAAATCTTTTTAGATCCAATGAATTCAACTCAATCTCGAGCATGTGGCCTCTCATCGCATCTTGTTTTTCAAAGAGACCTTCAAAAGTAGTTCAAATCTTGTTTGGAGTAGCATAGGATTCAATATGAAACAATAGCCTAGGAGAGATCGATATGAAAATGAGAACGAAGGCGTCATCCATGTAGTTGAAGTATTTGGATTTCTCAATTGTTGATGTTGGTTCCATATTTGTATCCATGGTTATTTGCTATAAGCCTCTACCTCTGAGCTGAAGTAGGATTTTTATCTTCCACCCAAAATAGTCGTGTGGCATAAGAAGAGTTATTTGCTATCTTCCACCCAAAATAGTCCATTATTTCTGACTTTTGCAATCTTTTGTACTTGTAAATGAGTGTTTGTGCATCTTACTCCTATAAAAATGTGGGCTCTGATACCATGTGAAGTTTGGGTGAAGCTTGCATAGAGAATCTAGCTAGTTGTAATTCACACAAAGCTTGCAAAAGAAAGACACACACACACAGAGAGTAAAAAATTGTATTAACCAAATTATAGAATGGAAAAATATATGTGATATAATCTACATGGATGAACTAATGTGATATAGTAGTGATCTAGAGATATATGAACACCCACTGACATGATCTGGACTGAACTACCACCTAGTCTTAGTTAATTGGTCATTGAGTCATTAGTTAATTGGCTAATCACAAGTGGAGTGAGGAGAGATTCATGCATGCACATGTGTCATGCATTCATGGTTATTATCCCAAGGTAAGTGTGCCCTCATGGTGATTATCCCAAAATGGGCATGCAACACTTGGTGAGAATATTGAGGTTTCCATGCATGACTCTACTCCATTAGTATAAATGAAGTGCAAGGAAGTAATGACTGAAGAGGATGTGGCACCTTCATCTAGGGGAGAATATATTTGATGAGGGGCACCCTCAACATAGACTAATCAACCTAGAAAAATAAATAATAGGCGGGTGTGTAATATCTCCAACAAATTACTAGTATAAATCCATTAAAATAATCTTTGAGAAGGGTAATATTGCTTCCAGAAGAGGGTGCTATGGATGAGTTGAGACCTCCTCTTCATCTTGTTACAATCCTTTTATTTTGTGAAGGATGTAATTTTTGGTTATGGATATTCACTCTATTTTTAGGGATGCCCTAGATAGGATTGAAGGTTAAGTGTGGCACATTTAGGCCCTCTTGATCTTGTGGTGAAACCACACATGATAAATGATGTATTGTTGGTTGTTTGTTATATAAATAAGCACCCATGCTTATGTTTACTTAATTTATGGTTTCATATGTGGCTATCCCTTAATTATTCATGGTTGCATGTTATTACTTGGCTAATTTTGTATTTTTTGGGAGGAGCATATTTGAAAGGGACCTCCTTTAATTTTTACCATATTGAATTAAGTCCATGTGGATGGTTAGGGTATGTTTGTAATGTCGTAACTATGCCTCCTTCCATATAAGTTTGAATCCTCTTGATTGTTGAACTTGAATCCATCACCCATTGGATAGGCATTGATTTTGGCAATCCATCACCCCTCAAATCATAAAGAATATCATAAACATGTTTTCTATGGTTTCCCCCTTGTGTCAAAGGAGATTCGACCTAAATTCATAGGAAGAGATGTTGTGGTGGCAATGGTCAACCTTTCTAAGTTCTTCTAGGGTTGCAATTATTTTAGGGACTTGAATATATTTGAGTGTAAGTCTTTAGAGGTAACACACTAAAATTTTCTGTAACATACCCATCTTCCTCTCTAGAACATTCGAGGAGGAGGTGCACCTTTTTTCTCATATTTTTCACTTATTTATATCCTTTGGGATTAATTCAATTATTTTCCATTCAAATTAACCCTCCCAATCACATCCATCTCCTTCTTTTCTAGATAGATCCTTGGGTTATCCATATTGCATAGGTTAAACCTTTGAACATAATGCTTACCCCTTCGGCCATCAACCCTCATTCAAATAAACACATTGCCCCCCCTTTAAAATATCCCATTGGGCCTAATAGAAATATCACATCTTGTGTTTATTAAATATGGGATTGGTGCCTATGTTTGAACATAATCTATACCATTGGGTCCTTTCAAAATATCTCCATCAAGTCCTTTCTTTTGAGCTCACCCAACGAGTCATTAGGTTGAATTCATAAAATACAACTTTTGAATTTTCCCAATGATTAAGGGATTTTCCCCCTGTGATCGTGGGTCGTAATCACAACTGAGCAAGAACAAGTGAAAGAGATAACCATCTCCCCACACAAAAATCAAAGAAAATAACTACTTTAATTAGGATAAAGTAGGGAAAGAGAGGAGGACAAAAGGTGCACCTTGTTCTCCTGTTTGATGTCGATTCATGCTCCAATTTGCCGAAGAAATCCTAATCTTCCGTTGGAATTAACCTGCAAGATAGATACAAAACTAGGGATACAAAGGAAGTAGTTATACAATCATAAACATGTGCATGCAATAGGTCAGATTCAAAGTAGGCATACAAATAAATGTACAACGAAGACAAATTTGGGGGAAAACGAGCTCTTTTATTACCAGTAAGTGGAAAAGGTAAGTTACAACCTTGTCCAACCTTAGACATCATCTTGAAGCCAATTGTATGAGTTCCTATGGGAATCTTCAAGCATCAAATCAACCGATAAAGACTTCTCTCAATGACTTAGATAGGGATAAGGAGACACCCTATAGTTATATAAACGAGAAAGAAGCTCCGGAAAAGGAGTTTCCAGATTAAAGGGGATGCTGCTCAAAGAATATAGGGAAAGGAGGCTTGCTAGATGATGGCAGCATAACTTTGCACCAAGGGACTTTTGTTTTTTTCTTTATCCCTCTATGGTTGTTTTATAACTTCCCAAAGAGGTTTGGGGAGTTGGATTCCATTGTGTACGGGCAAGGGTCATTGGGAAATAAGACCAACCGAAAAAATCGCCTGAAAACACATAATTATTTTATTTTTCACCAAAAATGAGGGAATTCATGAGTTGTAGTGAGGAAAGGCGTGAATGTCCGCATGTTGCACTAGGGAAAACCGTGGATATGCTCTTAAAGCATGTTGTTTAGATGATTTTGGAGGTGACTTTTAGGGAAAATTCTAGCAAGCATTGGGAAAGGGTTAGGCCATGGCACAAAAGCATAGGTGTGGATTTTTGTGCTATAACACCAATAGGACTTTGAGATAAATTAAAAGAAACATATTTTGAACTCTCCTAATAGGCCATCACACTGAGTTCAAAAATATATCTTTCAAATTTAACCAATAGGCCACTAGGTTGAATACAAAAATATATCTTTTGAACTTTCTCAATAAACCATCCTGTCGAATTTGAAAATACATCTTTCAAACTTTCCAGATAGGCCACTCTTCCCTTATGAAATTACTTCTTTCAAACTCACCTGATAGGCCATTGGACCATTTCAAAAGTACATATTCAATGAGCTCACTCAATAGGACATTGAGTTCAATTCAAAAATACATCTTTTGAACTTTCTCGATAGGCACTCAATTTGAATTAAAAAATACATGTTTTGAACTCCACCTATAGGCCATTATTCCCTTTCAAAATTACTTCTTTTGAACTTGCCTTATAGGCTTGATTGTGCCCTTTTGAAAATATGCCTTTTAAATCACATGATCAATTGTTGGGATGAATTCAAAAATACATCTTTCAAACTTGCTTGATAATCCATTAGGTCAATTTTGAAAATACCTCTTTCAAAATTGCTTGATAGGCCATTAGGCTCTTTCAAAATTACTTCTTTTGAACTCAATTGATAGGTTATCGATTCCTTTCAAAAATATTTCTTTTGAATCACTTGATAAGCCTTTCAAGCCAAATTCAAAAAAACATATTTTCAAATTCCCCAATGAACCATTGGGCCACTTTCAAATAATCATCTTGACTTTAATTGAATAAATAAATGCCATTGACTTCATTTGAAGGTAATACTTACAATTCAATAAAAATGGCTTGGACCCCATTCAAAAAACACTTTGAATTAAGCATAGGCCAATCAATAATTGTTATGGAGTTATCACTTTGATTGCAACAAAAGGGGTCTACACTCAATGGAAGACCCTCTTGCTTCAAATATCGTTCAAACTTAGAAAGTTTGAAGGCTCATTCAAATGACACTCCTCCATATTGGCATTTGGCCTATAGCCATGCAAATATACATGAACAATTCAAATTAAATCTAGACCACACCATCCAACTTCTAATGCAGAACATAATATCAAGGCACAACGTGAGCTCAATGCAACATACTCTCGAATGCATACCATGAATTCAAACCAAATAAATTTAGAGGCATTTTGAATTATCCAAGAAACAATTAAACAATGCAACACACCAAACCTCCATGAATTCCATTATCCAATTCATCAATAGGCAACCATATCTTAGTAAAAAATGTTATATACAAGAATTCAATATAGAGATGGAATGCTTGTCTTTGGAATATGATGGTCCAAGGAAACTTGGCTACAAGTGAGTAATTTTCCACCCAACCATAGGAAATTCTCTATGGATGCCACTCCCAATCCAAGTTATGAGGCGATTAGGGTGAAGGAAACATGGTAAGAACATTGAATTAACTCTCCCAATCAAATTTCTCTCAAGCTCAACCAAACTATTTGTCACAAAACTATCCAAGCAACCTTCTGATCAACCCAACCATGACACTCCCTTCACTACCCCACATAGCACCATGAATATGCCCTTTATCTACTAAATATTCCCTTGGGAATACTAGGAGGCCTTTCCTTTCTTTTCTCAATAGTCCCCCAGGAAATCCTCCTTTCTATTTAGTGTTCTCAGTGTGTGCATATGGAGTCCATTGTACTCCCTACCTTTAGAATCAACACAATAGATTCATACCTTGGCTCTTGGGAATTCAATGAGAAACAATCTACAAGGAAATATGAATGGTTTCCTATCTGTTAGTACCTAAAAAATTCTAGCCTAAAATCAACCATTTTCCAAGCCTAATCCTCTTAGCATCATCTATATTTGAAAATGATTATATGTCATTATGAAAACAAAGTTTATTGTTGTAGAAAAGAAACGATTATTGTAGCGAAATCATAAATGTGATCTCGTCAAAGTTTTTAACCTCTTCGCCAATTTTTGCTAGCCTCACATCCTTTGCATCAATGTTTGCTAAGTTTCCTGTCTTTTTAAACCCCAATCTGGAATTGTCCTGCATATATGGTTATTCTTAAAAGAATCATGGTTTCCCTTGTGATTCTTTTATTTTCTTTGCTAAAGCCAAGTAAATTAAAATTATTATAAAATCATTTTATATGATTTTATTTTAAATTTAAAAATAAAGAAGGATTTGGAAAATAAAAATGTTGTGTGTTTTTACCAACTCTCGAGTTATATCATGAGTGGGTAAAATCATGAAGGTGGGTAACACATTCATGAGAATGGAGGCGGAAAAATTGTTAGATGCAATTTTTCGGCCGAAGTTTTCATTTTTTTTGGCCGAAAAGGTAGATCTTTTGGCCAAAAACTTGAACATCAAATCGAATGGTGCACTAACTATGTCCTCGAATTTCGTGCAATAAAAATCGACAACCAATTTTTTTCTCCAGCAACACAGAGTTCGACCGAAAACCTAATTTATATATATTCGACCTTTCACACCCCTGTTACTGTATAGACAATGGAAGTGAAATATGGTGGCTTGTTGAACTGTGGCGGGTTGGTGTTGTTGGCATTGGTTGTTGGCTGTCGGTTGTTGGCGTTGTCTATTGGTTGTTAGCGTTGGTTGTTGGTTGTTGGCACTAGCGTTGGTGTTGTTGGTTGTTGGCATTGGCGTTGGCTATTTTTTGTTGTCACGTGGTGGTTTCATTTCCAAGTATTTAATTTTCTTTTTTTTTGTAAATTTTAATTTTTTTATATATTTTTTAATTATGTAGAACTGTGCAGAGTCCATACCACTATGTGTGAATGGACAAAGTCCATAGACTCTTTCCATTCACACAGAGTGCCATATGGACTCTGTATGAATGGAGTGCAGAGATATGATTCAAATAGACTGAACTTTTTTATAATTAAAATGTGTACATGTTTACTTTACATGTGTTGGTTGTGAACGCTGGTGGTTGGTGTTGTTCAGGACTGGTGGTGGTTGGTGTTGTTGGTGAACGTTGGTGTTGTTGGAAAATCTGGGGGTAGGCATCAAGGCCAGATAAGTCTTGTTTATGTCTGTAACCTAGTTTTTTTTTTAATTTAGTGATAGATTTTTATGTTGGTTTGACTTTGCACAGAGTCCATGAGGACTCTGCCCATTTGCACAGGGTGCCTTATGGAACCCTATGCAAATGGGAAGATTCCTTTGTAACTTGGTGTTTTTTATTTATTTATTAAGTTATAGTTATTTATTTTGGTTTGACTCTGCACAGAGTCCATTTGGAATCTGTCCATTCGCATAGAGTCCATATGGCACTCTGTGCGAATGGGAAGAGTCCATTTGGACTCTTCCCATTCACACAGGGTGCCATATGGAACTTTGTGTGAATGGACAGAGTCCATATGGACTCTTCCCATTCACACAGAGTGCCAAGTGTTGTACAATACCTTCCATCCCTAAAAAAATTATTTTTAGTTTCAATTTATATATTGAACTTTTTGTAATTGTCAAACATGTACATTTAGACTCTTCATTAAGTAGTTAGTATTTTATTAGCTAATGCAATTAAATTTATTTATTAAGTTATAGTTATTTATTTTGGTTTGACTCTGCACAGAGTCCATTTGGACTCTGTCCATTCGCATAGAGTCCATATGGCACTCTGTGCGAATGGGAAGAGTGCATTTGGACTCTTCCCATTTGCACAGGGTGCCATATGGAACTTTGTGTGAATGGCCAGAGTCCATATGGACTCTTCCCATTCACACAGAGTGCCTAGTGTTGTACAATACCTTCCATCCCTAAAAAATTTATTTTTAGTTTCAATTTATATATTGAACTTTTTGTAATTGTCAAACATGTACATTTAGACTCTTCATTAAGTAGTTAGTATTTTATTAGCTAATGAAATTAAATTTATTTATTAAGTTATAGTTATTTATTTTGGTTTGACTCTACACAGAGTCCATTTGAACTCTATCCATTTGCATAGAGTCCATATGGCACTCTGTGCGAATGGGAAGAGTCCATTTGGACTCTTCCCATTCACACAGGGTGCCATATGGAACTTTGTGCGAATGGCCAAAGTCCATGTTATCGCTCAGTTTGTAGTCGAGGTTAAGTAGCTGGAAGGTAAGGATCAAACTGGCGAAACAAGAGCTTCCCCACCCATTCACCTTGATGGGGGGCTCTTTCTATTCAGGGTGGCTAATCCCAAGGGAGACGTCCCTAGGTAATCTGGGGTGTTGAAAGGAAAAGGGTCAGGGGATTAAGGCTCAAAGGTTAAAGTAGGTTTTCCTTTCATAGATTACCGCCAAGAAGATAGTCAAGATAAAGATGAACCACAGTAAAAGCACCTGTTTGCGAGACAAAGCAACAATAAAACTAATACATGCAAATAGTGGTTAATGCTTCAATCGTCAATGACTATCAATATTTAATACACATGAGCATAGATAGCATTAATTATTGATGAAGTCAATGATTGCAAAAAAATAGCTATGGATTATAATATTACTTCTCAATAACAGTAAAAATGATACAACATTCAATGTATAAAACCAATCCTTCAATTAACACAATGATTCAGATATCATTAAATGCTCACATATAATAGGTTGCTGCGTCACTACGCTAAGGGTGACGTCAGCCTAGTTCTAGGGTTAGTTTGATAGGCAAAGAGGTGGACGTTGTGAAAATTAGCCAATGAAAATAATCAACACTTCAATGTCTATTGCTAGATGACCAAGCCACAACGTTTTACATCAACCAAGAGTTCAAAGGAGGCAAGACGTCATCATGGAATTAGGGTTAGTAAGACGTTAGGGTTAGTTAGGGTTTCAAATTTAGGAATTTTGAAAGGTTTGTTTTGACACAAGAAAATCAACGTTGGATGTTTAGACTAGTGCCTTTGGGTATAATGGAGTCAAGGAGCAAGTGCTAGGTCTCAGGAGAATCTAAATTCAAGGAAAAGAGAGTTAGGCTTTCTAGTTCTGCAATGGCAGGGCCACAAAGTCAAAACCCTAAGGGGAGGAGGCTCATTTCGGTGTTGCAAAAGAAAGGCCTCATGCTCCTCCCTCTTTCCTTAAAACTCCTTGGCAAAACGGCTAGCTTCAATACATAAATCTAGGGATGAAAAGTGTTGTAGGGCCAAGGATTTTCAAGCCCTAAGAATCAAACCCTAGGTGTAAACTCAATTAGGCCTAGGACATCTTCTTTCTTCAATTTATGTTTCAAAACTAACTCAGAAAAAGGGGAATTAGTGTAGCAATGGCTAGGCTATGTTCACCTTAATCAATGGCTAAACAAGTTTTCCATCATGGGGACATGTAGCAACGACCTACTTGTGTGTTTGCTACCTAGGGTTTCAATGATTAAGCATAATAATAAAAATGTAACAATAAATGTAAGAGATTTAACCTACAACCATTCATTCAAGAAGTTTTGCATGAGAAATACACTTACAAATCAATGAAGAGCTTATCAAACCCTAGTTGTAAACCTTCCAATGATAGAAAACACCATAAACATGCCAAGAATGATCCTCCACAATGCCAGCGCCTCACTTCCAAGAGCAAAATACCAAGACAAAAAACTAAAAATGATTCTCTCACAAGAGAGTGAGTTGTGTTATGTCAAAATGAGGCTCAACGTCCTCTATTTATACCAATCTTATGAACTTGAATTACAAAATAGGTCATTTAAAACAACCGACAAGGTTGACTAACAATATTACACTTGTTTCTTTTACATTAAATGCTAAAATGTCAAAATTATGAGCTAAAAGGGAGACGTCAGGCCCCTTTGAGGGAGACGTTGGCCCTTTTTGGGCAAGCTCAACATCCAAGGAGCAAAACGTTGGCCCCTTTGGGGCTTCTGCAAGCTGCCACATGTGCCAAAATGATCCCAGCACACTGCCACATGCTCCAAAAAATGTCCAGCTGCTCCATGTGATGTCCTGTCCATCAAAGCCATCATCTCATCTGCAGTGGGTGATCCCCCTTAGGCCGGGCTCTGCCAAAGTGTCCTTAGTAAGGACGTCCTTCTTCTTTCTCGTGCAATGGCTCATCACAACGTTGTCATGCCTCTTCCATCCCAGCAACCATCTGATGGGCTCTTTAGCCCCATGGAGGTTCGAACTGATCATATCCCCATGTGCACTGGTCCACTGGTACCTGTCCATTGGGTATGGTCCTGCACATCAAAAACTGCGCCCTCCATGGGCTCATCAGTCCTTGGGATCATAGCAATTTAAATCATATTTCATCATTAAATTTATCAAATATATGCATGAAATCCCTAACATATCATCCAAGATCTCAAAGACATTACACAGATCTACTATACAAAGCTGAAGAGACCAACAGAACAACCTATTGGGCTAATACCCACAAGAGGAGGTAAGTTTCCTCAGAAAATCATTCAAGCCATGTTTTGTGAGGTGGTATGGTTTAGGGATGTCCAGTCACAGTAAGACAAAGGGCAGGTGTTGTCTGTGGGTGCCTTTGTAGGAGGCGAGATGTACCTGTCATGGATGCGTTTTTTCCAAGCCCTTTTTTTGCCTTTATTTTTATTTATTGCTTTTCTTTCTTTTTTACTTCAAGGTCTGACCAGAGGACACTGCCTTGGCGTGGTGACCAGAGCTGACAGTGTTACCCACTGGTATCTTCACAGAAATGATAAGGCTGGCTCTTGATGAGACCCCCTTTCCCTTGTCCATGCAACCAAAGGTCACTGCCCTAGCGTGGTGACCAGATAATGGAAATGTCATACTGTTGGATACCTATGAACATAATGGGACGGCTCGTGATGAGACCTCCCATCCTCTTGGTTAGGTCTTGTTTTATTATTTTTCTTGGGTCCCTTTAGTTTCTTATCGAGAGGCCTTTTA
>JZKD02S2013710.1:481718-497750 GCA_000966675.3 Picea glauca
ACAAATGATTTTGTTTATATAGAAAACATATAGACATTCATGCATAACTAGGATAGTCATCAAAACATATGAACATATAAACATTGAAGCATAATGTTGTAATTCATATAAACAACGTTTCATACTAGCAACATCGATAAACATCCAAATACAATTCATGAATTTATACATCTATTTTTTCTTTGATTTATATTTTTTTACATTCATAAAATTGACGATTGGGGTATCATAATCATCCTTTGACACTGTATTTCTTGTGCCATGTCCTTCTATTGTTTGTGTTTCCATGCGCTCATGTACCATACTTTTGGTACGTCATTGAGAAGCTCGTGGAGGCATCTGTGCAGGGCCATGAACTGCAACAATGAAAATGATCATATTGATATGTTGAAATATAATTGAAATAACTATTTCATTGTTTTGATTAACATTACAATATTGCTCTTTACCTGTCTGTGTAGCTGTGACAGTTGGTGCGTTAATTTCTTGTCCACTTGGTTCCTCTTGCATTTAACCCTCCTGAGCTACATTCTCTTCCATTTAAAGAAGATAATATATAAGTATAAGTCATGAAATAAATATCTACAATCACAGTAAATATTTCTAATTCTGAAGCATACATACCGAAATGGGTACTCTGCTCCCCACTATCACTGGACATGTGCTCCCTAGTATGAAGTGGTATCTATTGAATACCGCTAGATTCATTGTTACGGCTGCACTGTTGCTTGAAAACATACATAAATACTTAGTTAAGGGTGATATAATAAAATATGAATAGACTTTACAAGCATGCTACTACAGTTTCTTTATTCATTTTATTTACCTGCGTGGCTGGGGAGATTGGAGTCTGCCCCAAGATTCTCCTATATTCAATCACACTTTTAAAACCATGATTATAACCAATATTTAGGTCCTCCTTGGTGGCAGCAGTGTCGAACATATTTAACTGCAATGTATAGCACCATTAAAATTACCAATAACAAAAATAAATATTTGTTTGCTATTGTTAAATAAATATTCACCACAGTTAATCATTTAATTCTTATGATTCAGGCTTTTAGTTTCCATATCCACCCTGGCCTAGTTTATTCTTCCCATTCTTTTCCATTCTAGCCTTGGTTGCTTTGGGGGTGTCAGGTAGCCTATATATGGAATTTTTGAAAAACATTAGATATCGTAATTGTTAATTAAAACAAGAAAGAAAAACTTAAATGAGCATATTTCACTAATAAGATGGCATGTGTTGTACCTTGCTTGACCAGGTCGTGGATGTCTTGTTTTTTAAACAAGTTATCCTTTGCATCCTCTATCAGGGATTTCCACTCTTTCTCCGGAACCATGGGAGGGCACTCATGCTTGAGGTCTAATTGCAATTTCTCAATATATTGGGCCCTGGTATATTTTAAATTCTCGTCGGCTAACTTTGTAACCACTTTCTTGTTGAACGTATTGTCGAACAAGTTTACCATGTGGCATATCAATTCATATTTCTTTTCACTATCTTGGTCATTCCATTGTGTGTGAATGGTGGGGCCAAACAACTCCAATGATTTGTCATTCAAGTTTCTATAGAAAACATAGTTTCCTGCAGAAACATGTTATCCATTAATTTATAATAATCTCAACAAATGTCCATTTCAATTTCATGATAAAAATGAATCAATTAATTAACAAATACTTGCAATCTTCTGAATATTGATCGGAACACATGCATCATCCACCAGAAAGGTGAGATCTAGTGATCCAGTGCTTTTAATTATTGTTGCTCCATGAATAGTTTCCTCTCCATAAATAGTGCATTCATCTCTGGAGTCATGTGGAGTCTCAGGCTATTGCACATCATGCTCCAGTGTGTCATGCTGGTCAACATCATTGTTCTCATCAATGGATTCGAGGGGAACCTCAGGAGGGTAAAAGGACCTCACTTGTACTTTTCTATGTCGACTTTTTTGTTGCATTGGTCCATCACTGCTACCTATAACAGCTGTAGGCTTGACAGGTTTCCAGGGCACAGGGTTTGAAAAATCCTACAAACGGAAAAATTTACTTTATCAGATCATATAGAAAATATAAAAAAAATACAGATATGAAATTGTCATAGATGATAAAAATATGTGAAGATGCCACTTACCCCAAAATTAGTTATTAGATTTTGTAGTTCTGCAATTCTTGCCCTGTCCTCCTATGTCAGGGGTCTTTTGTGAAAAAAACCTAGATATTCTATGTTTTCCTTCTTCAAGGCCTTTGCGACAGTTGTTATTAGGTCAGTGGAATAAAATATTTCTTCCTCATCAAGATCCTCAGTGGGTGCCTTCCCACGTTGACCATGCCACAATACATTGATGAATAAAATTAACGAGATGAACTTTAACATTTGATAAATTTAGTTATTGTAGTCATAAGTTATTACTATATTTAACATTTACCTATAGAGGTATAGTGGGTGCCTTTCCACGATCGCCCTAGACAGATGTAGCGGGTGATTTTCCACGGTCACCCTGGACAGATGTGGACACAATAAACAAATCAACAAAAGTTATGATATTCACCTGTAACATTAAAAAAATGAAATATTGCAGTAATATCAGAAAATAAATAATGAAATTTCAGAAATTTAGTTGTTGTAATCATAAGTTGTTACTATATTTAACATTTACCTATTGAGGCATAGCGAGTGCATTTCCATTGTCACCCTAGAGAGATGTAGCGGGTGATTTTCCACATTCACCCTGGACAGAAGTTGACACAATAAATCAATCAACAAAAGTTATGAAATTCACCTGTAACATTAAAAAAATGAAATATTGCAGTAATATCAGAAAATAAATAATGAAATTTCAGAAATTTAGTTGTTGTAGTCATAAGTTGTTACTATATTAAACATTTACTTGATGAGGCACAACGAGTGCATTTCCACGGTCACCCTGGATAGATGTAGCATGTGATTTTCCACGGTCACCCTGGACAGAAGTTAACACAATAAATAAATAAATAAAAGTTATGAAATTCACCTGTAGCATTAAACAAATGAAATATTGCAGTAATATCATAAAATAAATAATGAAGTTTCAGAAATTTAGTTGTTGTAGTCATAAGTTGTTACTATATTTAACATTTACCTATTGAGGCACAGCGGGTGCATTTCCATGGTCACCCTTGACAGATGTAGCGTGTGATTTATCAGGTCACCTTGGATAGATGTTGACATAATAAATTAATCAACAAGAGTTATGAAAGTAGTTGTAACATTAAAAAATGAAATATTGTAGTAATATCAGAAAATAAATAATGAAAAATGAAATATATGCAGTAAAAAATTGAAATATTGCAGCGATAAATTATAACAATGATTGATCAAAGGTTGATTTGAATGGTATGTAATATATTTACCCCCATAGACACACCCCCTCCATCTATTTGATTTAATTTTTAATCCATCAACAACTCTTCACTTGGAACTATTGTTTTTGTTGCACATACAAATATACAATTTCCTTCGCGCCCCTCAAATATGCAATTTGGTTTCTTAGTTGTTGCCACTAGTCATGTACTATTTATAAACCCCACAATGTTTCCATAAGATTTTGGCCTTTCATCAATATACATAGTTTCCCCTTTATTTTGATTGTTATCTACTAGTTGTATATAATTTGCGGCAACTTCGTATCTTTGCATACTTCGCGTATATCAGGCCAACATCAACCAGTGATTGTATTTGTATAATGGTTCGACATACTCCATTAATTTAGTTACAGTTCCATAGCCAAACTTTATTCCATCCATGGAAAATAACCCCAATCCATGTAAGGATGAAGGAGAAATGCAATACATCCTCCCACTGATGAAGAAATTTGTGTCCATTTTATGTAGCTCCTTAGGTGCCCATCGTTTCACTAGATGTCATACCTCAAGGGAAATTCAATGTCACCTATGCTCTCAATATCATAATTACATGACCCTCCATTGGCAATAAAAAATTGCATGCATATACAAAATCGTTTCCTTACCTTTTCAGATCTAGTTGATCTAGAACTGGTAGATCTAGTACAACATGTCTCACTTTCAACCTCTCTGAGTATATCTTGATCATGACTCAAGGAATATAGATCTGACAGATACCTATCTGGTGGTACCTACATTTTTTAAAACAAGAAGATAAGTTATCGTGTGAATATAATCTTGTGGTACCAACACTCGAAAAAATGAGAAGATAAGTTAGCGAGCAAATATTTAGGGAACCCATGTTTTCCTTGGAGAATATACTTGATTCTATTGTATGTAACAAACTTATTGGGGTCCTTGTTTACTTGATTCATATCATACTTGGCATCCCATTATTGTTATCTTGGTATGCTTTGGCGTGTGAGTCTTGTCTTTTATAGAATGGCATTAAAGTCCCAACATTAGAGGTGTATGAAATTCGTTAGGATAGAAAGAGGCATTAAAGTCCCAATATTAGGCTTGGGAATTGATTTAGATAGCGTGATGAAGGAAATGCAACCTTAGCGAGGATATTTAGGGTCTATGATACTAAAAAGTCTTAGTGGATGACACTTTTCTTGATGATACTAAAAAGGCTTAGTTGATACTCAACAAGATAGATGCTTTAGAATTAATGAATGGTTGGAGGATACTCAACAAGATATATGCTTTAGAATTAATGAATGGTATCCCAAGGGTGCTAAGTCCTCATCTAAATATGCGTCAAGTGACAAGGTTCAATGAAAAGGCAAGATAGAAGTTATATGACAAAGTAAAAGTGTTCTTGTAACAAGTATAAATGCCAATACAAGTTGAAGGAAAGGACAAACTCTTATATGAAACAATAGATGCTTGCACTAATCAAGATAGGTACATTAACACACTATTAAATTTGGGTCATTTAGCAATGGCTATTTTGATGCTCTTGCGAAGTTATGTCGTGGATATTGTGATGAATCTTGGGTCTCCCAAATTCCACTTCATGTGATGTGGCAAGTGTGGTGAACCTGAAACAATGTCGCAAGAGAGATGACACTAGGGGGTTGTCACACAAGTGACAAAGAAGAGATATCGTCGCACGAGTGACAAAGAAGGGATATCATCACCATAGTGACAAAGTAGGTAAATCGTCAAAAGAACGACAAGGAAGGGAGATTGTCGCAAGAGCGACTAGTGATAAAAATCGTCACAAGATAGACAAGGTAGGGATATTGTCACATGAGTGACAAGCTAGGGAGGTCGTCACAAGAGCGACAGGTTAGAGAGATCGTTGCATGAGTGAAAATATAGGGAGATCCTTGCACGAGTGACAATATAGGGAGACTGTCACAAGAGCGACAAGTTGAAGAATATTGTGATGAATCAGCTACCGAAAGGGATCATCGCAAGAGTGACAAGTACAAGGTATCTTGCGAAGAAATTGCTATACAATTTTTTGTCGATTTTATAGCAATTTCATCACAAGATTTCTGGAGGGCGTCGCTCTTGTGACGAGATATATTTATTTAAAAAAAAAAATTGATGCCCTTATTCACATTATGTTGAGCCAATTATAAAAGGATTTTTGAGCAAAAACAATTGTCAAACATCTATAACATTCATTAATAAAAATTCACTAATAAAACACAAGTACAATATTGAACTACAATATACCCTAAGAAATACTAACCCATATAAAAAACTATATATAGTGAAAAAAGTCAACAACCAAGCATTTTAAAATAGTGGTGTTTTTAAGCACAAGGAGGGAAATGTTCTCTAGTTTACAATGGTTCCATTAGTCATTTTGTTGTACTTATGATACTAGTGCACAACTTCCTTCTCTATTTTCACCTTTTAGATTTTTTAACCTATGTTTTGATATGAATCTGAACAACGATTTGATATTTTGAATCTGATATGAAAGACAACAATGGCAATTCTATCATCTAGGCATCCGAATTTTACACAATTTGTGTACTAAAGTGGATGAATGATGAAACAATAGTCTGAAAATTCAAAGATATTATTTTCTAATGTTAATTTCCTTTCCTATTTCCTGGGACTTCCCCATTTCCTAGAGTTTCCCACATTTTGTGTTGTTTTCTGTAAGATGTCTATCTCATGTTTCCTTCTCTGGGTGGGTTCCATTTACAATTCAAGGACATTGATAGTTACAGATAAATAATAAAACGATATTTTCCACAATAAATGAAAATTTTAAATTTATATCTGGCAGGGCACATGGAGAACCAAGACACAATATTCTATTTAACTATCCATATTATGAATCAATAGCTGCACACAAAGAAAAAGAAAGCCTTTTCCATAAATCATCACTCTTGTCAAGGACAGGTCAGGAATCAATTATAGTTGTGTAGTGGATAACTGCATTGACATGACCTTCTTTACAAAGTTTAAACATGACTAGATCAAAGTTAAAAATAACAATTAGGGTTTAACATGGTTTCACATATAATTAGCATCCCATTATAACAATTGGAGGGCATTGATGGGGGTCATAAATAATCAAAATTAGTGATTTTAAAGGGAAGAACAACTTGTGGGTGGTATATCTACACTATATGCATGCACATAATGGGGGAAATATCTATGATAACCTTTTTTGGTCAATTTCAAGGTTTAACTAGGTCGATTCCAACAAGTTTGAGGTCATGTGATGATGGAAAGGGGTGTCAAATGAGGGTTATGCATGCCAATTGTGATGTATTCATGTGTAACTACTAAAAATGGTGCAAGTGAGAAATTTTAAGGTGATAACACTCTCATCCTCAATACTATAGCCTATTGATGAATTTCACCTACAATTATACATGTGTAGGATTTGTCAACTATTTTGGGTGAAACAAGGTGCTATGATTGCACACTAAGGAGGTCCTCCAAGTGAAGTTATTGCATGGACAGAGTGTTGGTAAGAATGTAGAACATAAGAAAATTGTTTCCATGCTAGGAACCAATTGGTCCTAGTAGAAGGAGGTCATTCACACATACTCTTGTGGAATTGCTACATGATAGGATAGCTTGTTGGAGTCACATTGAACAATAATATCGTAATTCTACTTGGATTTGTTAACTTCCAAGATAGATTGTATTCAAGTCTGAAAATGCAAGAGACTTGCACTCTAAAGATGGGAATGAATTCTGAGTGCTTAGATCTTAGAGTCAATGAGGATACTTTTGTAATGAAGGAAAAAGAAAGCTAGGAACTAGAGATAAATCCATAGCAAGAACTCGATCCAGTAACAAAATCCAACATTCATAGTTAGATCCATGTTCAAGAGAAACAGAAAGATGGCACATTGTTTTAGATTGGTCCTCTAATATTTTGGAGACCAAAAAGCCTCTCAATGGGGGGCCTGATTTGAAATGGATCTGAACATGGGAATGATTGTAGGAATCAATACCTACAAGTGTAATTTAAAAATTAATGAAGGTTATATAATAAAGGACAATGCAAATTTTATAAATTAAATGAGACAAAGAAAGAAAAGTAAAACAAAATAAAATAGAAAAATGAAAATAGGAGAAAAAGAGAGAGAGAGAAATGGGAACTAAAAGGGCGGTCTCTTGGCCTTCCCATTACCCCCAAGATCTCTTATTAGTCCTTGTGACGTGACTCTCAAAGGGTATTTTGGCCAAAGAGGAAAGTATGCACAAATATCCATGAGTTACATTGTAACCAAATATTCTCAAAATGAGAATTGAGTAACCATTGAAATTTTTTTTTCCCATTTGGGTTTCTGGAGTAAACATTATGTCATTGTGTGACATCTCATTTGCGTTAAATTAATGGAATATAAGTTGGATTGGAGTTTAATTAAAAGAACAAGAAACTTGTGAAGGTATTGTGAATTATATTCTAATGGTTGGTGAAAACTAATTTGAAGCCTATGTACATGTCAATGATAAGAATGGATATTGGTTTATTGAGTTAAGTTCTTGGTTATCCAAACACTACAAAGAAATATGATATCATTATGATAATGATATTTGCTCTAAATTGGGATAGAGACATATGTGTTTCAATGTTGGGAGCATAAAGGTTGAGTAGAGCTTGAGTGTTCTAGTCTATATAGATATCTTTATCTCTTGGAGTGACATATTGTGTTTATTGTTGGAATAAAATTTATTATCTTGGAGCATCTCACTAATTCCTTATACTAGAGCCTTGTATATTTTGTTGTTGGGGTGTTGATGACAATTGTATTGTTGGGTTTCATAAGATTGTGGAGAGAGCTAGCACATACCTATATGAGTGTAGCACTGCCAAGATACAACCATTTTTGTACAATAAGATCTTAGCACTCTATCACTCCATTTAGCATTTTACTTCATGTTTGTATCCAACTAAATGTGCTTTTTAAAAAATAGAGAGGTGAATGAAGGAATTAGAAATGGGATTGTTCATTCATGATGGATCATTTCCCAAACAAAGTTGGTGTGTGTTTTATTCAATTGTCTTTTTATAAAAAATCATTGCAAACACAAAAAAACTCAAGCCTTGAAGGAAAGAAGCATATTCAACCCTTGTGTGCCTACCTAGTGACAATACCAATCTAAATATTGATATATTTGTATAATTCTAAGAGTAAAGAACATAAATTTGATATGACGCCGAGATGGTTCAAGGTAAAAGACAACAATGTAATAAAGAAAAAAATGATACAAATCCTTGTTTTGTAAGAGGAATGTCACATAAGGATTTCAAATTTTTATGTTCTCTGGAAATTCTTAACCTTTCCAATACATAATAGGTGTAAATATTGTGACCTTATTATGCAAGAAATCTACCTTATTCAACCCATCTATGCTCCCTACTCGTAGACTATCCATTACCCATCCCATCTCACACCTTGAAAATTATGATTCTCATCCAAAACATATCTTCACTAATTTAAGACCAAATATAAATTGTTGAACATCCACTGTAAGATCAATATCAAGGAAGATTCCTAGAACTACACACTACAAATTTTTGGTAACAAATCTCAAGGTTTTTGGCAGTTTTTGGTAACAAATTTCAAGTTTTTTGACAATTTTTACAACAGATATTAGGAGTGAATATCCACCATTTAAGTCATTGATACCAAGATCAAATACCTGAGATAAATTCTTGAAGGACAAACTCTCTTCAACAAATACTCAATTTATATTATATAATGTGAAGAAAAACTAAGTAGGCACATTAATGTGACTACACTGTCACCTGACATTCTCTAAGTCTTACACATATCCATGTAACCATTCTCCAATGCACCAAACAACAATATTCTCATCTAACCTATGCACATGACATCCCTTTAAGGCTACTAATGAAAAGAATTATGTTAGGTAGTTTTCAACACTTATTTTCCTTATGTTGCATAACTCATATCATAGAATTATTTCTATATTAGATTGGGTTCTATAATATTATAGGTCCATAGAGTGCAAGTAAATTCAAGGAATTATGTTTAGGCTCTATAATATATCCTTTAAACACCTTACAATGTGAGTAGAGCCCATATTGGAAACCGATTTCCTCCACTTCAACACCATGATGATCAAGGGTCAAATTTCATGTGGCATATTGATGTGGCCTTGGCAACATGATGATGTCAAGAATGTAAAGTGCTAGGATAGGTGAACCAGTGAATAAGAAGCCCATAAGAGCATATAAAGAGAGCATCTATGCTTGCAGGCAAATGTATCCAAGGAGTTCACCTTTTATAATGAGACCGAGGTAGAGAAAAAAAAGAAGTCTTATGAGAGAGCCAAGAGAAAGACGAAGAATTTGAGGCCCAAGAAAATAATATCTCTCTTGAGTAAACTGAGGGCTAGATCTATGTAAGATTTCTATTCTCTTCTCATTGTTGTCTTCCATTGTATTTTGGCTTGTACCACCTGTGTGGATGTCAAACAGTAGAAGTGAAGTACATTGGTGCAGGTCTAACTGTTTTTTTTAAACTTAAGGTGGTAGTGGTCAGTATTTTGAGTGGGTTTATGAATTTTGGTGGTTTAACATAATTTACTTATGGCCCTACAAGGAAGGGGGTTGATGGGTTTGCTAATTGTTGTATGGGTGGGTCATTTTCATCGATCTATGTAGAAATTTGAGTTTTTGACATTCTGTTAATGGTGGTGGGGATCTTAGCTAGATTTTAATCTCTTGGGTGTTCACCTTGCCAAAGTATGAAAAATTTGAATATAAAATTGATCAGTATTTCTTTAAAACAAAAAATTTCCTAAACTTCCATACTTGTCATGTGTTGTTATGGTTTCCCATTTAAATTTCTTCGATGTGCTAAATACAACATATGAATCAAAATATAATAGTAAATCTCATATCCACAATCAATACAGGTTGAGAGTTATTTAGCAAATAATAATCCATTCCCTTAGGGTTCCTACTTTATAACACGTTTAGAATGCAATCATGAGGAAATTCAACAACTCACCATTTTTGGCCTCAATCTCTCTCTCTCGATTCCCTCCACGAGCTATGCCTCCTTCCAAACCCTATCGGCCTCGAGATCTATCTCCCGGTTGGTCCTGCGTGCCCTAGCTCTCTGTCTCCAACTTCCTTCTCATGGTGTGTCCTGTGTGCCCTATCTTTGTCTCTATCTTCCTTCTTTGTTGTGTATTTGATCATTGTATTCCCTACTGATCCAGCTTCCTTCTCTGGCATGTCTTCCTTCTTCGGCGTGTAGTGTATTCAATCACTATATTCGAACTGTATTCGAGTAGGGTATTCGTTGGAATGGGCACGTGCGAGTGCATGAATAGGATCGAATTTCATTTTAGTGTTATATTGTTGGGAGTGCGAGAGTGAAAATATATTAGATTTAGGTTTATTGTTATTTTTTTATAGTTTTTTTGTTTTTTTTTTATGTTTTTGTTTTATTGTTTTATATATTATATATATTATATATATATATATTTTTTTCATTTTTTTTCCTTTATTTTATTGTTTTATTTTTTTATTATATTTATATATTATATATATTAAGACAAGTGGATCCATGAAATAAGGCATCAAATATATGAATAACGTCACATGTGCAATGCCTTCAATGATCAATTGAATCCATAAAGAAAGGGGTGGCCCCTCATCAATCAATAAATAAGACCATCCCTTAACAACATGTATGCAAGGAGGGTGAGCACTCCACACGGGATGATGAGTAATATCCAAATAAAACCTAAACAAGTGTGAAATCATCCCACAATTAGGCTAGGTCATAGCTCCATGGAAGGAACCCCCACCAAGTAATAGGGCATAAAAATATGTAGAAGAGGGAAACACTCGACATGAGGGTGTAATATATGTCATAAAAAACCATATAAATATGTGTATGAATCCTCAACATGAGAAAGGGGATTCACCTCATGAACATCACAACATGCTATACCATATCAACCTAAATTAATGTGAAATCAAGTGATATCAAGGGGAGAATTCCAAGCAAACAAAGATGTCAATACAATATTATCTTAGCCAAAAATTGCTAGGGTGTTCCATCAAGGGAGTCATACATTAACATGCATGATTTATCATCAACAATCCAATGATCACAGGGACTCCACAACAAAGTCTCTACTAGTATGAAATGAAATCAATCACCAAGACAACTAGAGCATCAACATCATCTAGCCATCCATGACTACATCACTAATAGTTTTGATTCCTAGTAATTAAGGGCCATATTGTCCAAATTAGTCTTATAGGGCTCATAATATTTGGCCTCTAAATGAGGTATGGGAGCCATTAGAAAGATTTAGACACAATGGATGGGTCTCCAAACCTTAACTATGGTCATGAGATAAACTAAAGGGTCTTAGGACCTAAATGAAGTTTTTAAGGTTCATGATCCATGAAACAATTCCTTGAGCTACCACATAGGACATTTAGAGGGGATACTTGGCTTCATATGAGTGTTGCTAGTGTTAGAATATGAATGAATGTGCTCATTTTACCATTGACAATATCACTATTGTCACCCAAACATAGGATGAAGCCACCCTCTGAGCACCTTAACCTTGACAGAGAATCACTCTGGAAGCAAATCCTAGGCTAGATAGCCAAACAAAGGGTAGCACACCTTTCCCCAAGGATAACACACCAACAAGAGCTGATCAGATATTCCAAACTCTAACCAAGAGATAGTCCAAGCCAAATGTGATATGCTAGCTGCAGCAACTACAATGGCAACTCTCCTCCAAACCTATGCACAAAACTGGGCACTGCAGTGCGTACAAGTGCTGCTTTGAAATTCTAAGACTGCCTGCCAGAATGAAGACTGGCCTCCCGTATTTATAGTAATTCTGGACAACTGCCTGGGCCAGCTTCTCATTCTGGGTATCTATCGGTTTAGTATATATTATTTCTTCTGGCCCACTTCTTCTCTTAGAGGCTAATAACCTAATACAAGTTATCTTTTTGAGTCGACATGTCTTCTAGGGTTATTAGTCAACTCATTAGGGTTTCTTCTTTCTTCTCGGAGTAATCTATTCTTGTCAGGTTTACACATGGAGGTAAATACCTCTCATAGCTACCATAATATCAACACTCCCTCCTAGCTAGGGAGGTACTACAGGTAATGGTCTTGAGCAAAAACATACCATTCACCTGGTAGCATCAACATAATTGTATAGACAACTCATGAATAGATCATGAGAACCATCATCACCATCAGTGTCATCAACTGCATCATCTCTCGAAACCATACTCTATCTGAGTAATTAGACATGATGTTGGATAAGTCCCTCACACCACAAAGTGACACAAGAGCCATTATTCTAATATGGACATATGTTGTAGAAGAATATATGTCCTGAACCATTTTATGTTTGGGAAATCTCTGTCCATTGATCATCCATCTATCTGATGATCATTTTCAATACTATTGATAGTCTTCAAGGTAGTCGGAACAATATCATTCAATAGAACACAACTGTGTCTCTCCATAGTAGTACACAACTACAATCCAGTGGTACACTACCACACCAAGTAGCACACAGGTACTTGATTAGTGACATATAGTCACAAACAGTGGAACAAATCCACCACAGTAGTATACATCTACCGTCTAGAGACATACAGTCTTCATAAAAATCATCTGATATCAACCTACATGGAAACAATGTTATGATATAAACTGAATCATCTGGGCCATTCTTCCACTCACATATGTGAGATCTTGGAAGAGAATCTACCCTCAGAAGATAAAACATCAATGATGAGCTATCTAGACTATTCTTCTCAAGCAAGGAAGAATAACTATCCTGATTTCTGAGCCTGGACCATTCCCCACCCTGGGCCATTCTTCCTTCACTAGACGAAGTGTAACCTGGAGAGAATGAGTCTGCCCTAAGGAATGTCTGTCCTTGATTTTTGAACCGAGACCATTCCCCACCTTGGGCCATTCCTCCAGCACTAAACAAATTGCAACCTGGAGAGAATGAATCTGACCTAAGGAATGATTGTCTAGACCATTTCCCATGTTAACCACAAGAGGAAATGTTTGTCCTGCACCAACCTCCAAAATGGACCAATCCCCATGTTAACCATAATGGGAAGTCGTTGTCCAGCGAGGCGGGCCAGTTTTCTTGAGTAACCCTCAAGAAGAGAGACTGCCCTAGACCAGTCCCCATGTTAACCACAATGGGAAGTCATTGTCTATGGTACATCAACAATCTAGACCATTTTTTGAACTGGAAAATGTCTATCCATTAGAAATATCAATCCACTTTCCGAACTGGAAAGAATCTTCTCATCATATCCATCAATCAATAATACATCAGTGCTCCCTCCCAACCTAGGAGTCATCTCTTCCTTTTTCAATAAGGAATTTGTCTCCACGAGCTCCATCTTTATTACACAAACTCTTTCATCTTGAACAGAAGCTTTATCAAAATGTTTTCTTATCTGCTCATCTGTGGAGATATGTATTGGAGAACCACTTTCTCCTTTTTGGACTTCATCACGGATAATGTAATGCTTGATTTCAAATGTACTCCGGTCTGGAACACTGGTCTTCTCTGAAGGCTTCATGTAGCTCTGATCAATAAAGTATATCATTGTTGAAAAACTGGAACATATCCATGTGGCACTTCTTCTGTTATCACGAGATCTGAGCTTCTGAGTAATCATATTGATACAATATCTCTGTTATAGAAAATCTTCACCACGCTTCTGTTGTGTACTGGAGGTTCTCCACCAAGTTATCTTCTTCCATCTTCATACAAGGGTCTCTTTCTAGTATGCCTCAAAGTCTTGAGGTTTCTCTTCATATGCTCTTTGTTCAATTGCTCTGGAGAACATTCTTTGCATTCATATGATGTAGAACTCCAACCCATGGATATTGTGGATGATATAAAGACTCTCGTAGAGGTATTTCTAGTTTACTGGAACAAGTAATCGTCATAGTATTCTCACTCCATCTCGGAGAACCTCTAGTTCTAGATCTCACAATGCTTTTATTCATAAGTCTTCCATACACTGTTCTTCATCACAACTTTCAGTTCCTCTACTGGATTTATTTTAGTGAGTTCATATCAGGCAGATAATCTTGTGATTCTTGATACAATGACTGGTTGTTCTGGATTTTCTTTCTTTCATGGAATATTCATGTTCTTCCTTATGTTTCTCTTTAGCTCTTGGGTCCATGGAGTTTCTTATATATTGCATGCCCTAAATATTCCACTTCTTCCTTTCATTATAGAATCATGGAAGTGGATGGACAAACAGGGATACTTTAAGGCTTCTCTTCGAAGAAGACTTCTTTTGAGGTTGAACTGAACACATACTGTCTTTCATGGCTTCTAACATGGATATATACTTCAGCATCTTCAATGGATCATAGGATTATCTCCATACTAATCCTTGCTTCATGTATGAGTGCATATAATCGGCTCCCTCCGTCTAACAGAGTCCATGCTTCCATCTTATTGTTTTCTGCAAAAATGTCATAAGTCTTTCTCCAATTTTCTCTTGATTGCTGACTTCTTTCTGTCTTTGCTTCTTCTAAGTCTCTTCATGATTGATTTTTATTTCGGCTTATCTTGTAATAGCTTCCACATGATTTGTTTGATGTATCCTTTCATGTGTATTATCTGAATTGTATAATGATAGCAATCCTTATATTTTTGTTCTTCCATAAGTATAGTTCTTCTTGGAACATATTATCTTTTAAGAGATATATATACAAGATATGTACAGAGACTATGAAAACAAGATAAGTACAAGAATTAAGAAGAGTATTGTTACCTTCAGAAGAAGAAGTTTCTTTCATCCTGCTTAGTCTTCTTTGTAGGTTCCTTTTCTTCGAAAATTGATGCTTCATGTTTATCCTTCCTTTTCTTTAGCTCAGGACAATGAGTCTTGTAGTGACCATACTTTCGATAGTTGAAGCATTGCATTTCTAAAATATCTTTCTCTTGATTCATCTTCCTCTTTCAACGAAACTTCCTTTTGTTCCTGAAATTCTTGAATCTTGCTATGAAGGCTTGATCATCGTACTTCTTTTGGGGTTTCTCTTTTGCACTGATCTTGGATTCTTCTTGAGCACAACAAGTCCAAAGTTCTTCAAATGTAGGATACTCCTTCCTTGTGATCATGCTTGTGGAAAATGCATCCCACATCTTGGGAAGACCATTGAGTACTATATTTACCAATTCCTACTCTGAAATGATTTCTTCGATAGCTTGTAGTTGATCTCTTAACTAAGATATTATCACAAAGTATGATGTTATGCTGTCATCATCATTCATCTTCATGTCACGGAGCTCATTCTTCAGACTCATTATTTGTCCAATGTTTCTGACTGAGAAGAGGCATATTAGGGACAGGGATGATTTTAAGTATGGAAAATTATTTTAAAATGTAGAAACCTTGGCGAATCTTACTAATCCTTCATATTCCAACTAGAAATGTTTGGCGATATTTTTGTAACAATATTCAAATTTATAAGGATTTTATATAGTTTTTATAAAATTTTGGCAATTTTTAAGGTAAAATAATTTTATCCTATAGAATTTGGGCGAATCATTTTTAAAATAGTGAATCTC
>JZKD02S2013710.1:497800-514009 GCA_000966675.3 Picea glauca
AAAAACCATGGAAAATTAGCCCATGAGCGAAATTTAGCCCCTAAAATCATCCATGGTTAGGGCATCGTACATATTCTTCGATGAGTCAAGCTGGAAGATGTAGGGTATCAGGTGGTCTTTTATAGATTCCACTATGATACTCATAGCATTGATGTCACCATATTTGAACTTCTCCATAACTGCAACATTCTGTGGTTCAAACTCTGGTTTCACGATCTTTCCTTTCATGATATCCAACGCTTTATTCTTGGCAAGGATGAGTTCAATCCTTGTCTTCCATGCTCTAAGGTTAGAAGCTCCATCTAACTTGTTTTCTGACTTCATAGAGTAAGTCATGGCTGCTTTGACTTGGTCAACCCTAGATTTGTCCAGAAACACAAACTTGACATCTTGGCTTGTTGAGAGTACCAGAAGATGTGCTAGGCTAGGGCGCACTGGTCTATCTGGAGATTAGGTAAATCCCTTCACTTAAGGTGCCTCAATGAGAGGATTAGGGTTTCTGCAACTGCACCTGCTAGTAACCCTAGTGGCAGTGATTTGGTGACTACTCCTACTAGAAACCCTAGTGGCAGTTCTTCAACGAGATTAATATCCTTCTGGCTATGTTTCCTTCTAGCGGTTAGACTGAATGAAGGAGGTGTGGGCCCATAACCTATTAGAATATGAATGAATGTGCTCATTTTACCATTGAAAATATCGCTATTGTCACCCAACCATAGGCCGAAGCCACCCTTCGAGCACCTTAACCTTGACAGAGAATCACCCCGAAAGAAAACCCTAGGCTAGATATCCAAACAAAGGGTAGCGCACTCTTCCCCAAGGATAGCGCACGAACAAGAGTTGATCAGATAGTACAAACCCTAACTAAGAGATAGTCCAAGCCAAATGTGATCTGCTAGCTGCAACAACTACAATGGAAGCTCTCCTCCAAACCTACGCACAAAACTGGGCACTGCAGTGCGCACAAGTGTTGCTCTGCAATTCTGAGACTGCCTGCCAGAATGAAGACTGGCCTCCTGTATTTATAGTAATTCTGGCTAACTTCCTTGGCCGACTTCTCATTTTGGGTATCTGTCTGTTCAGTATATATTATTTCTTCTGGCCCACTTCTTCTCTTGGAGGCTAATAACCTAATACAAGTTATCTTTTTTAGTCGGCATGTCCTCTAGGGTTAATAACCAACTCATTAGGGTTTATTCTTACTTCCCGGAGTATTCTATTCTCATCAGGTTTACACATGGAGGTAAATACCTCCCGCAACTACCATAATATCAACAACTAGGAGGTTTTGTGCACCAAGGATGGGTATTTGGGACTTGACCATGGTAAGAAGAGGAAATAATGGGCCTCAAGTTGTATATAAATATTTTAAGGATTTGGTCTGTGAACATGGCCTCAAAGAACAACATAGGTCTTCTAAAAAGGATATTTGATCTTAGAATGGGATATGGGAATCTATAGGAGTCTTTACATACTAGGGAAGGATCTTGGGGTCTTAACCATGGTTAAGTAGGGAAAGGAAGGGCCATATGACCTAAATCAAGATTCTAGGGATTATAGTACAAACAAAGGTCTTGGACCATTACACATGTCCTTAGAGGGAATATTTAACCACCAAATGGGATGCATATGCCATTAGGAACTCCCTTGAAGAGCCATTGTACCATTCCAATCCATAGTCACCACTTTCCATCACTTAACCCCCCCATATCCTTGTCTGTCTCTTAGGATTTTAGGGTGTATTGACCCAAGAAGGGGTTGTCCCTCATTCTATGGGAAGAAGAGGCTGAAGTCCTAGAGGGATTATTATGGAGACCCTTCTCACCACCACAGAGGTCAGGATTTCAGATGACATCCACCACACCATCTGGCTTCTGATAGGCATTGGGCCTTTGTCCATGAGGTACAAGTCAGGTATTATGGTGAGTGTCATTTCAATATTTGAGGCATTTAAGTATGTTGTATCGTAGGCTGATTTAGATTTAATGACATATCCTTGGACATTATTCCTTTTGCCATGTTTCACATTATGAGAGTTAAGGGTGATAGGTTGTTGGGGTGAATGTTACACTCATTATGGGGTTGTGGGGTTATATTTTTTAGGGTTTAAAAGAGTTGGGGTAAGGGGTTATATGAGTTAGGCATCCTATCTATTAGGTGTAGAGTTTATAAAGTTTGAGGGTTATAGAGTTTAGGGGTTATTAATAATAAGGGTTATATGGGTTAAGAGTCATAGGGTTTAGGGATTAGGATATAAGATTTCAAGGTTATATTAGGAATGATAAGTGTTTGGGGGTGTGGGTTGAGGGTTATAATGTTTATGGATTAACTTTTATAGGTGTTATAATTTTTACCGAATAGGAGTTGTAGTGGTTATGTCTTATATTATGGGTTATAATGGGTTATTGGGAGTTGAAGTGGTTATTTTTGTTGGAAGTCATATGGGTTAGTTATGAGATGGGTTATAGGGTTATGGAACAAAGGGTATAGTAATCCAATGCTATTTTAGTTAGATGCAATAAAAGGTGTAAGGATTAGAGATTAGATGTCTTTATAGATACCAAGGGTTCTATTAGTTTTTAATGGGATAGGGGTTATTGAGATTATAGATGATAGGGGGTAGGGAGTTTATATTAGGTTTTATAAGATTAAGAGGGTTATAAATGTTAGGGTTTATATGTTAACAATTACATAATGGTTTGTTTTATAAGAGTGCTAGTGGAAACGTATTTAATGGATCTATGGACTTTAGGTGGGATAAAATCACTATTCACAAGTTTTGAACATAAGATACTTAGGCCCAATTTCAATTTTCTCGTTGAGATTTGCGATGTAGTCTTTGTACAACCACACAAGACACTTTTAGGGGATATTTCACCTCCGTGTGGGACATTTCATGCCAATAGTACATTTTTCATAATAAGAAAGGATCATGGGATTATGCCATGGCTAGGGGAGGAAAACAAGTAACTTTGGCATAAAATAAATATTATTGAGATCAAACTCAATGAAATAGGCCTTGAACAACCACACAGATCCTTTTTTAGGGATTCTTGGCCTCTTGGGGAGATATGGGAGCCATTAGGAGGTTTTTTTCGCCACAAATGAAATCCAAGGCCCATACCATGGTTGGGGGAGGAAAACAAGGGCCTTATGCTCTAAGAAAATCTTTCTTGTGCCTAATGGCGAAGAACAAGTCCTTATATTGGGAATGTGTGCACCATTAATAGATTATGAAAAATAAGATTTCATATCAAGAGATATACCATGGATGAGGTAGGAAAACAGGTGACCTAGGCCCTGTACAAATATTATTGATATCAATGGTTATGAAGAAATCCTTGAAGCACCACACATACCATCTCTAGGGATCTTTGGCCTCTGGGTGGAATATGGGCACCATTCACAGGTTTTATGCATCAATTCACAGTCAACTCTTTTGCAAGTTCTTGTCTCAATTCAGAGCTTGATCAGATGTAAAGGCATTGATGACAGTGTTTGTGTTGGGAGGCATGCTTCAGGAATAAGTAACTACATGTTTGTGTCTATGTTAATAAATCCTTCATATGAAGCACTATATCAACAGTTTAGACACTTCAATCCTATTCAAACTCAGGTATTTACAATGCTCTATACCTCAGATGATAATGTTTTAGTGGCAGCACCTACTGGTTGTGGGAAGACTATTTGTGATGATTAATTTTCTTTACTATGATTGCATATTTAAAGCACAAACATTGTATTTTGATGTGTCTATAATATTTCTCCTATAGAATCTCTTTCCAAAGAGATATATTGGGATTGGGAAGCAAGTCAGCCTTACCAAAGAGAGATATTGAGATCGGGAGATGGAAGCAGTGCAAACTGGTTCAGCAAGTCACCTTTTCATTGTGGATGAACTTCATTTAATTGGCGGAGAGGGTGGTACAATCCTGGAGGTAACCATATCCAAAATGAGACTCAACAATCATATCCTAGAGGTAATCATATCTAGAATGAGACTCAACAATTGTATCTTGGAGGTAATTGTATCAGAGTAATATTGCGTAGAGACTCAACAATCATTCGATCAAGAGTTCCTATGACCCATTATTATTGTTAAAAACATATTAATGGTGCCCATATTCCTAGTTGGAGGCCTTGTTCATGTCCATTAAACACATGAAATCTTTGTTTATGGACTAAGGCACTTGTTTTCATGCCTCAATGATGGTATATGCCTTTAATCCCATATGTGGTGTGAACAAACTCCTAATGACACCCATATCCCACTTAGAGGCTAAAGATCATTTAGAAAGGATATACATGGTTGTTCAAGGCCTAGTGCATGGCCCTTAAATTCAAAAATATTCATTTTGGACCCAAGTTCCTTGTTTTCCTCCCTTCAACATGGTATATTCCCTAAGATCCATTATTACTCTTTAAAAAAACATATCAATGATGTTAAAGATATCACACAAAGGTGAAAGATCCCCTACATAGTTCTTTTCTAGTTGATCCAGATGGATATCGATGGCCACCCACCTTTTCTGACTGGCTCAAAACAATTTTCTGGCAATTTTGTCAATTTACTATTTTTAACAGGTTTTAACTTCTAGGGCCATTTTGAGGGCCTAAATGAATTTTTTTCAAGATCGAGGTTCTCAATGATAGATAAAGGAATGATTGGGCCCCCAAAATGAATCTCCTCGATGACACCTTTCCAACGAGCTATCATACGCCTAAAACAGAGATCGTATGCAAACGTTACGACCCCGGGAAGTTGATGTACTAACTTACCCAAACGGGGCCCACATGAATTTTGGCGCTTCATCTCCTAGGGTTAGGTTTTTGGATGTATAGGGTTTTTGGCATTCCTGTTTATGGTAAAAAGGCCTTCAGAGCCTCATTGTAATCATCTTCTTGCGAATGCAAGTAGCCGTCACATCTCTTCTCAGAGATAAGTTGCCACCATTCTAGCGAGTCTTTCACTCTATATTTTTATGATCTCTGTACATTTCTTTCATTAATATAAATCATGTATTATTGTATATATGTGATTATGGTTTCATCTCTGATACATTTCTGTTATATTATTGAATATCTGCGAAATCTCTGTGCATTTATTTATTATATCTCCGATCTCATTTCGTGCCGAAAAGAATCCAGATCACTAGTTGTTTTATGACTATATCATGAAGCTCTCTCCTGAGAATATTTAAACAAGGAGTAATCACCTTATGTTCATTCCCTAGCCATGGTAAAGACCCTAATAAGATTTCTCTAGAACCTAAATATATCGTTTTCCTCCCTTGGCCATGGTGGAGGTTCTAAGACTCATTCTTATTGTTCAAAACATACTAATTTTGTCCATCTTCCTAGTCAAAGACATTTTCCATGGCCATTTATCACAAGAAATATTCATTTATGGCCTAAGGCCCTTGTTTTCCTCCACCAACGATGGAACATGCCTTGACTCCTATATGTGGTGAAAAAATTCTCCTAAATTATAATGGTTCCCATATCCTACCCGAAGGCCAAAGATCCCTTAGAAAGGATCTATCTAGCTGTTTTAGGCCTGATTCATGGCCCTTGATATTGAGAAGCTTCCTTTTAGGCCCAAGGTCCTTGTTTTTCTCCCCTCACCATGATATAGGCCCAAACACCCATTCTTATTGTATAAGACATATTAATTGTGCCAAATATTCCCCACATAGGATAAATATCCCCTAAACAAGTCTTGTGTGGTTATTTGAGGACTACAACATAAATCCTAATAATTAAAACATTCAAATAGGGCCTATCTTACTCCCTGACCATGGACAAGATCCCATGGGCCTTACATGGTGCATAAAACTTGTGAGTGGTGTCCATATCCCACCCAATGGCCACAAATTCCGAAGAGAGGATTAGTGTGGTGTTTTAAGGCCTTTTTCATGGCCATTAATCCTGAGAAATTTGTGTAGGGCCTAAGGCCTTTGTTTTCCTCCCTTGGCCATGGTATAGGTTAGGATATCCATTTTTATTTTTATATAAAAAATATATTAATGGTTCCCACATTCCAAATTGGATCCCTTATTCATGGCCATTAAGTAAAATAAATGTTTGTTTATAGCCTAAATCCATTGTGAGGATGTTATAAGCCTTGACTCCCATATGTGGTGTGAAAAAATTCTTATGGCATCCATATCCCATTGAAAGGAAAATTGTACCTTACAAAGGTTCTACATGTTTGTTTGAGGCCTATTTCATGGCCCTTAAACTTAAAAAGCTTTGTTTTGGTCCTAAGGTCCTAATTTTTTTTATCCCTTGACCATCGTGTAGTCCCCAAGATCCATTATTTTTGTAAAAAACATACTAATGACATAAAATGTCCCACACAAAGACCAAATATCTGCTACATAATTCTTTTGTCTTTTTTCAAGGACTATGTAACGAATATATATTCTAATAAGATTCAAATAGGACCTAAGAACCTTATGTTCTTTCCTTAACCATGGGTGACATAACACTATCATTCAATAGTCAAATTCTTACATTTCATTTTCATGCATCATGTGTGAGGGCTTGAGCCACCACAAAGGAAACATACAAAGAATATTTGTCTTATGAACAAGATATGGTACTATCCATTTTGAGGTTTGGCATTGAGATTGTTATTATAGACTACACTACATTGCACCATATAATCCCTACACTCCTTGAAAACCATGTAACACCATTCAAAGACACATTCTTGCGACGAATCAACTATACTATTGACGAACTTTTTTCATCGATAATATAGCTAATTTGTCGCAAGATTATTTACATTCGTCTCTCTTGCGACAATATCAAATGATGCTTGGATTCATTTCATATTTGGTTTATCAAATTGAAATTAAAATTTGATAGTTTGCAAGCTAGTTGTACCTTGAGTCAAATAAAAATATGAAATTATGAATCATTAACATATCTACTAGAACATATGAAAAATAGGGTTTATGGTTTACATGATGATCATATGATGATGGAAGAAAGTTGGTTTGTGAGTCAAATTTGAGTCCAAAAACCCTCACATATTGTGTTTTTCTATTATCACATTAACTAATTGTACTTCCATTCAAATTTATGAATGATTTCATAATGATGTGAGTTGACATATCAAAGTGCTCAATTAATCCATTAAAAATCCTCTAATATTTTGTTTTCCTCATTTTAAAAGAACCGATGTTCTACAGTATTGAACAATTTTCAAATCCAAAATGAAAATATGATCATGGGAAGGGATTTGAACTAATTATTTCATTAGAATTACGGTTCCTGAGTGATTTCTGTTTCCTTGATTGAACTAATTATTTCCTTAGACTTATGGTTTCAGAAAACTTCGTCCTTCAATGCAAAGAAAAACCATCAATTTCTGATGGAGATATTGTTTCAAATTTGGACGAAAATCCCGCAAAAAGGAGAGGCATAACAAACAATTTTAGACGGAAATCTGACAACTATTTTTTTGTCGCATGAAATCGCTGGGATGACATACCTACATCGTTTGTATGAGATGTTTTTGAAATTGCTAAATCCGATTTCTGCAATTAAAATCTACAATTTTTACGGATTTGCATTGAAAATGCTCATAAAGGGTGTTTTTTTATATTTCTCATTGAAACCTAAGAACCTGGCATCCACGCCGACCATTACCAGAACAATGGCTTATATTGTCGAATTAATGCCTTGTTCTGGACAACTTTTGCAATAGTGTGTTTCTTTGACAAAAGATTGGGATTGATCATATTTTTTTCAAACACGACAAAAATTTAAATTATGGTTGTCATTCATTGGCTTATACAAAAATATAAACATAAAAATGTAAATCCCTGAGAAGCGACATACATACCAGTATATATGTGCATGGAAAAATATTTCTTCCATTCCAATTTCTTTCATAATCTCATATATTTCTCGATATGTGCGTGGAAAAATATTTGACGTTAGTAATAGAAAACAATATAAAAAATTCAAAACAATAAGTCAATGTAAACAATATTAATCACCAATATCGCATCCATACTTTACAAATTAGAAAACAATAGCAATATAGGAAAAAAATGAACCTTTTAAGTATTTGTGAACATGTAGGAATAAATAATTATTAAATTAAATATCTTAGTATCTGTGTGAGGCATGTGTTTGATAAACCATTCAAAACCTTCAAGTTCACCAACAAAAATATAGCAGATAAAAGATTTGTTGTTGAGCCTTCATAAAGAGGTTGACGTGACTTCTCGAGTAGAGAATCAACATCATGACTATCATTTTGGTTGTTCTCATCCATTAGAGAAAATGTGTCTTGGATCAATCTATGTATCTCATATTCCTGATTTACATCACTAACATTATCTCCATCCATGTCATCATTAATAACTTGATCAACAACTTCAATATTCTGATCTCGAAGTTCATCACCCTGTAAATTTGCAAGCCACGTGTGTTAGCAAATGTTTTTTGAGGTAGGCAATACTCGTCGCTATAGAGATGAACTTTCATGGAAATAGCGATGAAAATCCCACCCAATTAAAAAAAAACATACTCATCACTATAGCGATGAACTTTTGTGGCAATAGTGACGAAAATCCCGCCCAATTAAAAAAAAAAACATGAAAATAATGGAAACGTTGAAAAATTTCGTGGAATAATCTATCGATATGTAGTAGTGTGTTGATGTTAGCATGGTGGCGTGGTAGCACCATAGGCTGCCACGTGTCACTCATTTTTGACATTTTTTGGTCAACATGTGGACTAATGAGGAAGTGCCATGTGGCAGTCCATACAACCACGTGGCAGGCCATATGGGACGTGGCAGACATGTGGCATCCATACCATACATGGCAAGATGACGTGGGAGACAGGTGACATGGCAGGGTGACTATACAGGTGAATGACGTGAGCCAATGTTTGGTTTTCACGTGGCAGTGGGAAAATGCCCAATGAATGAGGGCCCGTAACCAAATTTTCAAAAAAAAAAAAGGCCCACTAAATCTGGCCAAGGTCCCGCCAAATCTAGTGGAAAACCTTCCAACTCCGACAAATCTAAACGATAAATCCAAACTTAGCGGCGGTTAAAACCACATATATATATATTGTTATAACTACAAGACCAAAAGGGGAGTCCCGTGGGCTCGACCCCTGGACCTCCCCCTAACCAAACACCTTACATAGCATCCGCCAACCTTTGAGCTAAACGACTTTGTTGGTTAGTCCACCCAACATTTAATTTAAATGTTGATTTTTTCCATGGACAGGAGGAGGGCACTCGATGGTACAACCGAGCATGTTTTTCGAGGTGAAGTACAGTGAATTAATTACAGGTTGCAAGCATGAAAATAGAGACGATATTTCTCATGGACCTAGGAGTGACACAGTTGGATTGAGGCATGAAGACAATCATTTTTAGGTAATTAGACGCCACAAATTCAATGTTGTTTTCTATTTTCTAATTTGAGCAAAGCTTCTTCAAATTAATTCTAGAATGAGGTATACTTATGTATTTTTCCAAATTCTTTTGTTGAGTTAATAAAAAGGCCTAACCATTTGAGAGAAGGACCCAGAGACGTAGTCCACTAGGGATGAAATCCATTATCAAGTTTTTGTTCTCAGATTTGATGCTTATGTCTCTTCATTATTGAGATTTTCCTTCTTTATGGTGGACTTTAATTTATGTTCATTTAATACAATTCTTTATAAGTCACTTCGATGTAAAGATCCTGGATCATGTTGGTATCAGAGTAGTCATCTTCGACTTGAATTGTTGAGTGTGAATGATTACTAGGGCCAAGCATAAGCATGGTGAAGGAACTCTTAAGACTTTCAATCCTAAAGCTGGTCATGCATCCCGAAGGAATAAAATGGCAAAAGAGGATAAGCATGATGAATAGGAGAAAAAATTCCATATGGTCTTTTATTGCATGTCAGAAATGGTCGAGCAAATGTATGGAGACTACGAGAAGAGGATGAAGAAGAAAAGGAAGAAAAAGGAAGCACAAGTTGATGATAATGCTTTAGTGAATCAAGGGGATGGAGGAGACCCTCCTCAACCTCCATCTTCACCATCAAGTTCTAGCTCTTCTTCCTCTGAGCATTTTCATCATTCTCATCATTCTAGCCATAAATCTTATTTTAAGAAACCATTATTAAATCTTGATGTAAAATTTGTTTTACCTATGTTTAATGAAGATTCTAATCTTAAAAAGCTATATAATTGGATCTGATAGGTTGAAGTATATTTCCATGTCCAACAGATTGATGAAGAGGAAGTTAAAGTGCAATTGGCTTCTCTTTAGTTGGAAGGCACTGCTCTCGTATGGTGGGAGAGAAAACTTTAGGATAGAAGTAAGTGTGGTAATCTTCTTTCCTCGTGGTCAGAATTTAAATCGACAATAAGGAAGCAATTTTATCCATTGTGTTATTTACATAAAGTAATGATGGAATGGAAAAAATTAAGACAAAGTAAAGGTCAAATTGTACAAAGTTTCACAGAAGAATTTAGGAAGAAATTTCTTGCATTAAACATTCATTTGGATTCTTATGAAACTTTAATGAAGTATATTGGTGCACAGGGGAAAACATGTTCAAGAAGATCCCACAAAGAAACCTTCCAATCTTCCACATAATCAGATTAAGAAGTTTAAAAGGAAGGACAAAAAGATGACAACTATAAAGAGAGAAGAAGAAATACCATCTTGCACTAATTGCAAGATGAATGGTCAGGATGATGAAAACTGTTGGAAACTACATCCAGAGAAGAAACCGAAATAGTTCGGTGGAAAGGGGAAGACAAAGACTGTTACTACAGTGCAACAAGATATTGGTTCTGATTCAGGAGATGAAGGAAAGATCATAGTGGTTGGAGTACAAGGTAAATATTCCCTCCATGCTAGTTCAAATTCCAATAATGAATCTCATGATGATGAAAGAAAAATGAATGAATTATTTCATATAAGAGTTGCATATAAACACACTAAAATAGATACATTATTTCATCTGGGTTCCCAAGTAAACTTGATATCTAAAGCACTTGTCAAAAATATGGGTCTTGAAACTAAACCACATCCAAAGCCTTATCCGCTTGGTTGGCATGTGATAAAGAAAAACTTAACGTCACCAAGCAATGTAGGGTCAGATTTGCTATTGCTTCAAATTTGATTGATGAAGTGTATTTGGATGTTGTATCTCTTGATATATGTGGCATAGTGTTGGGGAGTCATTATCTTTATGACCATTATTCTTTTTTCATGAGAAAAAATATCACCTTACTAAGGTGGGAGAGTAATATATTGTTAGATCCCACAACATGAGGGTAAACACAACACTTGTTAGTGCGGGACAAATGAATATGCTCATAAACACTAATAAGAAATATGTACTCATGGTCGTAAGGGAAAAATATGTCGGAACATCCAACGCTTTTCAAGGATGCGATCCTTCTCATAAGAAAAATTTAATTGATATTGTTTCTAAGTATGATGATATTTTCTAGGAACTAGATGGATTACCTCCTAAGAGGGAAATCCAACATGAAATACATCCTCAACAGGATTCTCCTCTTCCTAATGTAGGCATGTACAGGATGTCAGTTGTAGAGATGAAAAAGATAAAAAATAAGGTACAAGGCGTATTGGATCAAGGGGTCATCAGGCCCAACTCATCTCCTTATTGCAAAATTCCTTGCAACCTTCTTCTCATTTTTAAGATACTTCTTCTTTTGTTTCAATTCCATTGTCCCTTCTTATTTTTTTCTACCTCAAGTAATGGTATGATGTAATATAATGAAGTTAGTAACCAAGAACACATGCTTAATCGAAGAAATATTTAGATCTTGTCCCTAATTTCTTTGTCACTCTTTCCACTAGTAGCTTCAAGAATTATCCTAGTAATATAGATGTATTTTTTCTTCATCGGATTCTCCATTTGATTCTACATCACCTCCAATTCCATCCTATTCATTCAAACCTCCAATATCCACAAAATAATGGACAACTTCAATGTTGTTCATATTCACTGGGAATGAAGGCATGTTAAGACATTCTTCATTAGTGGTGGTAACAATATGTATATTCATATTCATCATAGTTTCTGCTAACTAGTTGGTTTGGTTTGCTTGGATTGACAATGCTAATTTATCATTGATGCATCCCATTGCCTGAAAACCTTCAATCGTATTCAATTCAAAATGAAATTTTGAATCTATTTTGTAGAATTTGTATGCAATGCCACTGCTTCCATATTTTTTAAAATCGTGTCACCATATGATTAAGTAGAACTAACATGTTCATCATCAACACCAAATTGATGGAAGTGTACTTGAGAGAGGCTCAATAGGTTCTCGATAAAATTTCCATTTTCCTTGCCATGTATATCAAAAGCTTGGCTACAAGTCATATTATTTGTAAAAGATCATAATTTAGTGGCAAGATTTTTTTTCACCTATATCTAGCCTTTATAGTGAGGGTGGAAGATCCCTTTGAAAAGATCCACTAAAAGGTTATATTAATTCAAAACTTTTTACCTCCATATTTAGGTTCTTTTACATCCGTGATGCTCCCTTAGAATTGAATTAATGTAGTGTCCCCCACAACTAAAGTCGAAAATTTTAAAATTTTCTGATACCATTAAAATTAATCCAGTGTAGCATGCTAAAACACTCATGTGTCTAACAACATTATAGAGAAATGAATTAAATCCCATTGAAAATTCCCACAAAACCATGTACATTGATTAAAAGTTAGAGTGAATACACAACAAATGAACTCCATGATAAAATGAAATGCATTGAGAAGTTAACATTCATTAACAACATTATGAATGCATCCATTTATAAAATGCACAAAAACATATAATTTACTCAAGAAAATAGTATACACATAACAAATAAAACCCCAAAATATAAACAATGTAATAGAGACAAACACTTATCTGTTAAACCAAATGTGCAATTGACTACATCAGATGTTCCACCCAATCGCAGATTTTCTACCCCAAATATTAACAACAAATCACCCCTAATTCGGGGCTATGGATCCACAAGAAAGGGGTGTCTCTATACTATCCACCCACATCCCAACACAACCCACGGTAAGATAATTCTCCTACAACTATCCAAATCCATGTGCTCTCTTCCCCTCAGCCCGCACAACCCAAGGAATGGGATCCCCCTTCATTGCACACAATCCCTCAGAACTTCCTACTTCCCTCTAGGGCTCCATCATAGGTTGTATAGGAATCTTTCTTGTTGGAGACTAAATGGATGTTAGTTTCAAGGAAATATCACAACAATAAGCTCACATTTGTAGGGTAAATTCTCTCCCAGAATCTCACTCTACAGGCCTAATAACTTGCTTCTTCATGCATTGCAGCTACAAGCAACTACCACACGTTCCCACTATTGCTACCTCCAAGCTCTAATACTCTATTCTCCCTTGTTGTACCAAAACTTGCATGTAAAAACCGCTCTATTTTCCCATAGGAATTTCCTTTTCCCTCATGCAAGTTGACTCTCACACTCCCCAATGTTGATTGTACTTGTCTTCCATGCTCTCATAACTATGGGATGTGACTTTTCACACACACCCTCTTACATGTGTTTAATGATTGGGATTTGATACACTCAAGAAGAAAATTAAAAGGTTTATGCACAACGATAATTTTAGAAAGTGGGTTGAGATTAATAGAAATGGGTAATTCCCCCGTGGAACCCCTCTTAGACCCTCTCTTAGACCCTCCCCTCTCTTGTGGAAAATTATCCCTCATTACTCCATCTATGTCCATCTGCAGACAACGATACATTTATTTTATTATTTTTGATATCAAATATTTACATATTGTATAGTCGGGTTGATCCAGGTGGATATTGGTTGCCACCCACCTATTCCATTGGCTCCTCTTGACATTTTTTAGTTTAGCACGTTCTTCTGTACTTATTTTTAATTGTGGGTCCTAAACTTCTAGGGCTATCTGAATCCCTACACATATTCCATGTGGATATCGGTGGCCTCCCACCTAATCCAACTAGCTTATTTTGTATGTTTTCATGTCATCACATCTTTTTGTATTTCTAGGGCCATTTTAGGGCCCTAAAAAATGTTTTTTGGCTCACCACAATCAAAATATAGATAGATTCAGAGTTTGGCAACATAATGTGTATTTCTCTAAAAGACCTTTCAAATGGGCTATCACACGCCTAAAATAGAGGTCATATGCAAACATTATGACCCTAGAAAGTTGAGGTACCAACTTACCCATAGGGGCCCACATAACTTTTGGCATTTCATCTCCTAGGGTTAGGTTTCTGGATGTTTAGAATTTTGGAATTCATGAGTAATGTTAAAAACGCCTCTGGAGCCTCATTGTAATGATTCTGCTCAGACAAATTTATGTAGCAGCCACATCTCTTCTCAAAGATAGATACCACCATTTGAGCAAGTGTTTCAGTTCTGCAGTTTTACAGTGTCATCCTATTTCATTTATTCAATAGAAGATATTTTTCACTAGATATCTGTGTTTTCCTTCATATCTCTTTGTTTATTGTATTCAGTCTCTTAATCAGTTCATTCCATTCCTAAATATGGATTAGTGGTATCAGAGTGGTTTTCTCTTCATTTATTTTTCTTCGTGCATGTCCCCAACACGATCTGGGTACAAGAATTTCAGATTCAAACCAATCAATCCATTGCAAGATCTCTTGCGCAGAGCCTGACAACAACTCATGGGATATGAAAAGAAAGATGATGGAGAAGGAGATCCTTTTAAAATGTTGATCAAGGAATCCCTTGCGCGAGAAAGGAACAAAATGATGCACAACTTTGTGCAGATCCTTTGGTGGTTTCCCACAAAAGAAGAATCTTCATCAAGTGGCCATGCAACCCCCTTCAAGGTACAGGTAAATTTTGATATTCCATTATTTGAAGGATTGATAGATGTAGATGTTGTAGAAAAATGGTTGAATCTACTAGAAGGGTATTTTTCGGTTCACAATTTTTCCAATAGGGAAAATATTACTTTTCCACTCCTCAAGGTCGTCCCCCATGTTAAGGGTTGGTGGGACAGTTACTCTGATTAAGGGGCCATAGAGGAATCTACAATATTTTTGGTTTCCCCTATATGGGATTCCTTTTGGGATGTCATTAAAGAAAAGTACTACCTTGTTGGAAGCTACGAGGACCAGCACACCAGATGGACCACCCTATGTCAAGAAAGGGACCAGATAGTACCAAATTTCACCAATATTTTCCATACCTTGCACACCAAATTATGTATTAAAGACTCTGAGCGACATCTGGTGCTCAAATACCGTGACTATTTTCATACATACATTCAAACATAAATGGAGTTTCTGGACATCGCCTCATTGGGTGCGACTTATAGATATGCTGAGAAAAAAATTAAGTAGAAGAGGCGAGAGTTTGGATCTGCAAAATCCTCACAGCCGAAGCAGGGAAAAGGAGGCCCCAACCCAAACATAAAGAGATAGAGAAAATATGACCATGTTGGACACACCTACCACACTTAGAGGGGGGGTGAATGAGTGTGGGGCTCTTTTTCCCAAAACTTCCCTCTTACACAAAACTTATTAGTTCGCATTCAACTTTTACTCATTACTCATTGTTGTCATTTATAACCAGTTATATGTGAACATATATCAGCAACATATATCAGCAATATATCATCAACAAGTCATCACCATAAGGAACACAAAGAACACAAGATGTATGTACAATTTTTCTTTTTATTATGGACAACAATCCGAGGGTTTTCTAGCAACAATTGAATAGAGTACAACTCTACAAGAGCACCAGCTCTATATGAAAGAATCAACTTACATTCTTAGCACCAACTGAGATGAGGCAACAATCCTCAATAGGTACGCGACCTGTCAGTAGTGAAGCTAGCGTGTGTATGTGCCCTGGCTCACTACAACCCTCATATGCACATGGCCAGTGTATACAACAACCTACGTATACCTTCTGAGCCATTTAGGGTTTGTCCTTCAATATAAACTCAAATTCTTTGTAATCAATATATCATTCTCTTCTATCTCTAACTGTCCAATATGACCACCAGCCAGTCACAACATCTCTAAGATGTTAAGCCCTAATATTGGCTCATTACCACTTAATTGGGGCATATTAGATTATTAATGTTATTTTATTTATGTCGGCTTTAGGCCATTAGTTGTAATTTAGATTAGTAATGTTA
>JZKD02S2013711.1:0-30307 GCA_000966675.3 Picea glauca
TATGCCAGAGCTCAGATTACCCTAGCGTCTCATAAATTCACAAAATCTCCTGCATATAGGTGAGACGTGAGAAGCAGAGGTACTGCAATATTCACGCAGGGAAGATTTAGTGAATAATTTTATCATTTTTTTGCACTGGCAAATATTTTCCTGAATTTCATTGTTGCCTTGTGAATGGGATAAGGATGACTGTAGCAATAACCTTCTTGCTCCTATGGTTGCTCCAGCAAAATATATTATTTTTATATTTTTAAAATTGCCAATCAGGACTAATATTTTCTTCTTATTGTATTTTGATTTTGGGCTGGCAAAGATCATGGCTCGGATCAAATGTAACTCCCTCCATAGTACGTATTCACTTTCTCACCATGGCTTGGAAGTCTGCACCAACTGCAAGCTTGCCTCTAGTGCTGGGGGGTTGTGACAGCCCACAATCACAGCATCCCGATTTCATCATTTATGAAATATTTTTCCTAGAAGAGAACATATTTTACAATGAATACAACTACCAATTACGAGGCCACAAATTGTAGAACTTTCAGTCTCCAACAAAACAATCTTTCAAAATTTTCGAAAGCTTTTGACAAAATCATCGAATTGAAAACAACAAATTCAACCCACAACTACGAATCCAAGCGCTACATCAAAACCCCATTCAAATTTAATTCTACCCGGCACTGAACTTAATGAACCGCTCTGGACACCTAAAATTGCAATTGGGTATTGGCTCTACACTACAATTTGGCAATCTAACATCAAACAAACAGGAGCCATGGTCGGACACCTCACCGTGGGATTTGCATCGACTCTGAATACAGTACAGCATTAAAACAAGAATGCGGACTGATTTGTATGTCTGTGTGATACTAACCACTTCAAACGGTGCAAATGATAAGATGAAGGTGAAAGTCGAAACCCACCTGTTATCCTTTGCGATTTTTTAAAGCTCTCTCGCCAAACTCTCTGCCTTCTTACTCAAGCCCGACAGATTTAAGAAGATGACTCAGATATAGGGCATACAATTGAAAATATGAAAGTTTAAAAAGGTTTAGAATTTAGATATACATGCTCAAAGTCTAGACTGAAATTTTTAGAAAATATTCTAAGCTGGGAGAAATTTAATGATAACCTTCACGATATGTATCTTGTAGTCATCATATAGATTACCTAAGCTACAAGAAAGGATAAATATTGTAAAAGTTTTGTTCTTTTTAATCTGGTGAAAATAATATAATAAAGGATAAATATTGTATATGTTTTGTTTTTTATTTAGTAAAAATAATTGGAAATAAAAATTAAGATTTTAATGGAAATTTAGTTAAAATTATGTTAGTTTTGTGAAATTGTATATCATATTCATAAATTTGAATGTAGTAGGAGGTTTCACATTATTAAATTTAGTAATTAGAACTTTTGGTGGATTTTAATAAGTTAGATTTTAGAAAAGGTTAGATTGTCAAATATTAATGAGGATAAATTAAAAAAAAAAGGTAGAAACATTGATTTATCATCATATTTCAAATTTTTTTCAATGTACACTCATATTTAAATGAGTATATATTGAATAATAATATATATACAATATAGATGTTTCTATTGTTTGTCCATATATAACAAAATACAAATACACAAAAATATATAAATAAATTTATTAAATCTCACATTTTTCTCTATATGACACACAAAATAGCATCCACATAACTTTCTCTCCATAATCATTATTCATCATCACCCTCTAAATTACCCAATCTCTCTTTGTAGTTGAGTTTATTGAATGGTTCTCAATTTTGTACTTTGTGATTTCTTCCAATTAACATCAATAATTTCTTGAGTCATTCCTCAATCCTTAGCCTCTTCTTCACAAGATTAATTAATCTACATGAATGTCTTCAAGTTAAGTACTAACTTAATAAATCATTGTATATATTTTAAAATATATTCTAAATTTGTAACTTCAAGTCTAGATAGGCCTTCAAACAAGTGTTGCATGGCAACGTAGTTCCTGTCAAGTTGGAATGGGAATAAATGCATTGTTATGGCGGGACCGAGGGAGAAATAGAAGCCTGAAGCAGCAGATACATGTGGGAAGCAGCTTGAAGTACAGGTGGTATCCATGCAGAGGATGACTCGTGTCAGTGTGTCACACGCCAGCCATAAGACATTGGGCTGGTAGATGACCCCCAAAGAACCTCCCGAATTAGTTAATCATAATATTATATTAATATGTGGTTAATATGCGAACAAGGATGTCAATCCTATTGTGTTTTTTTATAGATGTGAGACTCTTGTTTAAGTTTTTTCCTGGGGCGTGTATAGGTCAAATATGGGACTTAGAAAATTTATGTCTCAATGACTTAAAATAAAGGTTCCTAGAAAAAAGGACCAGGAATCACACACATTAAACATTCAAATATAATAAACACAATTTCCTGACATCCAGCATAGTTGAAGAAAAAAAAAATAGCATTTTGAAGGCAGCCCACAAGGCACTGTTGAAATTGTTCCCGAAATAGTTTTTTTTTTAATTTATAAAAAATTAATAATGTTTGTTACATATTTCTGGAATCTGTTACATATTTCTGGAAATTTAAATGTGTTTTTCATATAGACTGGGATTGGGGCTCCCGCGGACCATAAAAGAAATAAGTACAAGAAATGGGACTATAGAAAGAAGAAGTGCCTATGATAGAGAGGAAGACATGAAAAGAAGAAATTGGAAGTCATGAGTCTTTGGTTAGAGGTTTCTATTTAAAGAGGTAGAATAACTGGATTGACAAAGAAAGCAAGATGTGATCAGTATAGACTGACTATGAAGTTGATGCCTTTTTGTTGCTCTCGTCGACGGCCACTGGAATCGTGCCAACCGGTTGTTGCCCTTCATCGGTGAGCTTGACTATTCTCCTTTGGAGCCATTCTTCAATCTAGCTTCTCACGGGGGCCACGTTGATTTCATCCCAAATTTCTATGTTGAAAAGCTCATTTTCTAATTTCCTTATATCCATAGAAATACTATGCAGAGCCTGTTCAATTTCTTCATTGTGTGCCGAATAGTCCACTAGCCAGTTCTCGATGTCATCTTCACCATATTCAAGGATGTCTTAAAACTTTACTAAAGACAACCCCTTTAAAATATCAACTTGTTCATCGAAGGCTTGCTTGGTTAAGGACAAGGATTTGAGGATTAAGTTTGGGTCTTGAACCTCGTTGGTACTTCCGGCTAAGTCTATTTGGGTCAGGTTTCTGAATAATTCTTATTTCTTTGATATGGTTTGTTCACATGATTCGACAATGAGTTGCAAGGTCTTAACTTTCTCTTTCCAGCATGCTTTTAATTGTTTGATCCGGTTTGGGGAGGGAAGATCCTCTTGTCTTCTTTTCATATCTAAGATGTTGATGACATGGTTGGAAAAAGGGATCACCGTCTGTAGATAGAAACATTCTTCATTTTTTAAATTCATCTACAAATGTTTGTGCAAATCATTTTCCCTCTTTCGAAAGGAAGCTATATTTTGTGATGTTTCCCAAGCTTCAGTAATTAGCTGCATTATTTTCTTGAAATTCTTCTCTACATAGCCTCTACAGGATGTGAGGAGGCTGGAGGATCCTTTTAACTTGGTTGCAGGGGTGGAAGGCATGGTTTTTTCTAAAGGACTGGAAAACATTGGGGTAGGAATCAAAGCCTCCTCCAATTCCTTGATTCGGTTGTTCAGTCTGGCATTCTCCGCTTCAATTTCTCCAATGGAATCATCAAGAGCATCTGTGGTTGCGCGGTGAAATCAGGAGATTTGGGACAGCTACATTTTCCTAAGGTTAATGTCTGAACGAGATTTCCCTTTCTTATTTGTTACATCTCCCTTTTCAATAATTAAATTTTTAGATTGGTTGTCAAAAACGGCGCTCTGGAATACGAAGGATTCATCTTTGTCAAAAATGTTGGTCTCATCTATTTCCATTGTCGAACTATGGTGCATCGCGTCCGCCATCGGATCAAATTTGCGGAACACATCATCCACAAAAGTTTTAAGTTGCATGTCCTCACTTTCAGTTTCAGTCTCTTTCGCCTGCCCTATAATGTTTTTTTCTCTTCTTCGTCACGGGAATCTTGTGAGAACTATCAATTTTTTTGCAAGGAGGGTTCTTATCTCCTCCTCCGTTTGAAGATTTTTGGGTTGCTTTCTTACTGGGGTGGGTCATTGAAGTGATGCTCTGTGATGTCGTGCTCTTGGGAGTGTTGGCCGGGGACTGGACACTCTTCTCACCAAAGCCTTTTCCATGTTGTCTGTACAATTCAGTTGTGCTTTGCAATGTCTCTACGTCGCCATCATCAGGAGCAGGAGTGTTTTCGTCATTGTCTCTGTCTTCTGTTAGGCATCTATGGATAAAAGAATTGCTAAAGCAAATTGATAGTAAATGTTCTCGAAAAACCCATTAGGGTCAAACCCTCTTAGCCTTTCATCATATTTTAGGTTCAAGTTCTTGAAATGGCCTGCGAATTCATCAATCTTGTTGACGTTTCTAAACAGGAAGTCCCCGACTTTCCAGGGCAGAAGAATGAACTGTTTTTTTCTCTTGCCATGGAAAAAATTCAACCAGTAGTTGTATTTCCTTGTTATTTATGTAACAAACATCTTGTCCGTGATATGACATGGAAGGAAAGCAAGATTTTCCTTGGAGCCAAAGATCATTACTACACTGTAATTTTCCTTTTGTTCAAGTGTCCCCTTCCTGTCCAAAAACTCAGTTGCCTGGACAGACATCCGGGGAGCATCCTTTCCTAACAATAAATCTTTGAAAACTGAGACAAAGTCATTAAAAACCTCATAAAAACAATGGGAGCCTTATGCCTCCACAAGGCCTGGTACCAGAATGTTACTGGGTCGAATTCATAGTTTATTTTCTTAGACAAAGACAATTTTGGAAACGGACAGCAATGTGTTATCGCGAAAATCAAGTAGGATGACATATAAAATGTATTCTCTTCTTTGAATCGTGACAGTTGGGAACAGATTTCAATGAAAATTAGCTTCCCCCAATAAAAAATGGATTGTTCCTTGACTGTGAAGTACAAAATTGAAGAAATATGCAGGAAATGCTTGTCGTGGATTCTTGCCTCATTATTCTTGTAAACAACCAAGCAATTTCCCGGAATGGATTTCTAAAGGAACCGACCTACAACTTTGTGATATCTTCAGGAATTGTTGTCGGGTCTTCGAGGAATTCGAGTAAGAGGTCCAACTCGTTATCATGTTTTTCTAAGAACTGCTTGCAGTCTTGTCCTCTGAAGGTCAATGTAGGCTCTGACAATCTTAACATCTTGCGAAAGACCTGAGGTGATGAAGAACCGAGAGAATGGTCGCGCAGTGGAATAATTCTTTAGCTTGAAATATATTTCCGGCACACCAAGAGACCACCTCCTTATAGTGAAAAACCTCAGGGACACAGCATGCACGAGCGATTCCAGAGGTCCAAATCACTCTGTTCTGGGCGGAACGGGATGAATAGTAAGAGTATGCCCTGAACCACTGGAAGTTATGGGAAGATATTCACTGTATCTCCACAAAACTGTTGTCGAGTTGCTGCCGTAAGTCTACGAGAACGTTCGTTTTCTCCAGACGATGTTTGAAATGAAGAGTTGGAAGGGATAATATAACCCTCTGCAAATCTTGGTCCAATGAGTGTGAATGGGAGATCTCCTCGAGCCTTTCTCTCATTAATGACAATCTCGACGACTGTTAGCATTAAAGACTAGTAATTGCATACCTAGAAGTGCAAAGATGGCGGGTACAACAAAGAGAAATTAAAGATTGGAGATTTCGTGAACGCGCACCAATGCGACGACCCGTGTTTGAGATGAACAATCGGAAGGGATAGTATAACTCTCCGCAAATCTTGGTTTAATGCATATTAATGGGAGATTTCCTCGAGTGTTTTGCTCATTAATGACAATGTTGATGGTTCCTACATGATGAGTTGTTAGCATGAAAGGATACTAATTGCATATTTAGAAAGAAGTACGAAGGTCATGGGGACGGGAAAGAGAAATTAAGGATTTTCTAATTATCGAAAGCAGTTGGGCAGGCTTCAAAATAGGGTTACAAGGTACAACCATTAGAGGTGAGGGCCCGAGGATCAAATTGTATGTCTCGAAACTTTTTGAGTGCAAAGCGCATAACACGGAAGAGGGCATGATGGGACAATCCAGAGGTCAATTTGTATATCACAGAACTTCAGGTATTGTTTGCAGGCCACAGAACAATGGAAGCGCAATCATGAGCCTGCCTTTCCGGGAACCCACAATCGAAAAAGTGGCTTAAGTATGGAATAGAGAAACGGTAGGTCGGACTCATTTTCGCTAATATATTGAAATTTGTAATAGATATCCCATTACCTGGCAAGATCTTTTTTACATGTTTCTGGGCAAGTTCTGTAGCGATAGTCAATGTGACTGTCTCGTCGAGCCTTTTTCTTTTTAATGACGGTCTGTACGATTGTTGCATGATGAACTGTTAACATTAAACCTTGGTCATTGCATACTTTGAAAGAAGTGTGAAGGTGGCAGGCACAGTAAACAGTGACTAAGAATTGGAGATTTTGTGAACCCTCCAACCCGAGGATTCGCAAAAGAGATTCCATGAAATGGGCAAGTATGGAAAGCAGTCGGACGGGCTTCAAACTAGGGTGACATGGTTCCCCAGGAGATGTGACTTCCCGAGGGTCAAATTGTATGTCTCGGAACTTTTGAGTGCAAAATGTGTACCACGGAATAGGGGATGATGTGGGAGTTTGGCAGTCAATTTGTATATGGAAGAAGTGTGAGAGATCTCCTTGAGCCTTTCGCTCATTAATGACATGTTTAAGGTTCCTGCATGACGAAGTGTTAGCATTAAATCTTACTAATTGCATATCCAAAAAGAAGTACGAAGGTGGCAGGGACACGGAACAACAATTAAGGAATGGTTGATTATCGAAAGCAGTTGACCGGGCTTCAAAATAGGGCTACAAGATACAACCAACAGAGGTGAGGGCCCGAGGGTCAAATTGTATCTCTCGAAAGTGTTGAACATAGAACGTGTAACATGGAAGAGCGCATGATGTTGAATTCTTGTGGACAAATTGTATATTGTGGAACTCTGAGTACCATTTTCTAGTCGCAGAACATTGGAAACACAATCCTGAGCCCGCCAGTCCGAGAACCCACAATCGAAAAAGTGTCTAAGTATGGAACAGGGAAACGGTAGGCCAGACTCGATACACAGTGGTTGCAGCATGTGCGACCATGGAAATGTACCATGCCATGAACATACAGCCAACTTGCGGCTAAGTATGGAAAGGAACGACGGATGGCCAGGCTCATGACGGGGCATTCCAGCGGACAAATTGTATATCGCGGAACTTCGGGTACTGTTTGTAAGTCACGGAAGATTCAAAACATTTTGAGCCCGTCATTTTGGGAACCCGAAATAAAAAAAGTTTCTAAGTATGGAATAGGAAAACGGTAGCCCGGACTTGTTTTCGCTAATATATTGAAATTTGTAATAGCTTTCCCATTACCTGGCAAGATCTTTTTTGCATGTTTCTGGACAAGTTGTGTAGGGATAGTCAGTGTGACTGTCTCCTCAAGGCTTTTACTTATTAATGACAATCTTTACGATTGTTGCATGATGAACTCTTAGCATTAAACCTTTGTTGTTGCATATTTGGAAAGAAGTACGAAGGTGGCTGGCACAGAAAACAGTGACTAGGAATTGGAGATTTTGTGAACCTGCCAACCCGAGGATCCAAAATAGGGTGACAAGGTTTCCCCAAAAGACATGAGTCCCCGACGGTTAAATTGTATCGCTCAGAACATTTGAATGCATAATGTGTAACACGGAAGAGGGGACGATGTGGGAGTCTGGCAGTCAATTTGTATATCGCGGAGGTCTGAGTGTTGTTTGTAGGTCACGAAACAATAGAAGCTAATCTAGAGGCCGGAATAATTAATGTGCATTGTGAAGGGTGTGATTGTGGCGAGGATGGAAGGGAGCCATAAATGGTTTGAAACTTTTTATGAACCCGAGTAAAGTGAAGCTTGCGAGTTGGAGGAGCTTGGGGTGGAATTGTAGATTAGGGAATTTTTGGGTGCAAGATGTATATCATGAAACATGTGGAAAATTTTGGCTAAGTATAGAAAGGAACGGTGGTCGTTCTGAGTACTATAAATGGTGGTTTAATGTGTGTTAATGGGAGATGTCCTCGAGGTTTTTGCTTGTTAATGCCAATTGTTTTGTACCAATGTGTTTTGTTGTCACTAGTAAAACCATAATTAATGTGCATTGGGAAGGGTGCAAAGGTAGTGGGGATGGAAGGAAACTATAGATGCTTTGAAACTTTTGTGAACCCTGGTAGAGTGAAGCTTGCAAGTTCGAGGAGTCTGGGGTGAAATTGTAGATCATGAAAGTTTTGAGTGCAAGATGTATATCACGGAACAAGCAGCAGCAGAGTTCAATAGCGCCAACATCGGCGACCGCGGCCATAAAATTGGCTAAGTATGGAAAGGAACGATGGTCAGTCGGACTCGTCATGTGAGGATATAGATGGAGATAAAGATCTGTCAGTCCGCCAACCCGGGAACCCGTGATCATAGAAAAGGCAACTAAGTATATAACTAGAAAGGGATAATAGACGGGAAGAAGAAAAGGGAAAAAGGGTTAAGTATCTCACAGAACAACATCTACTGTTCATTTATTAATGCTGATCTTTTCGAACCCCTGGTGATTTCTCACTAGTAAAAGCATAAATTGCAGATCACGAAGTTTTTGGGTGCAAGATGTATATGACGGAACAAGGGGCATAAGTGTTCGATATCGCAAACCCGGGACCCGGTGGTCAGATAATTGGCTAAGTATCGAAAGGGACCGCGGTTGAACAGGCTCATGATGTGAAGATATAGATGAAGATGAGCATCTACCAATCCGCGAACCTGGGAAGCCGTGATCATAGAAATGCGACTAAATATAGAACCACAAAGGGATAATAGAGGGGAATAAGACAAGGAAAATTTAAAGAGAATTTGTTTATATTTATTCCAATAGTATTCATATTAATATATATTAATAGATTATTTGTGGTCCAAATGTAAATCATCTTCCAATTTGCAGGGTGTTTTTCAGTTCGCAAATTTCGTTGAAACCCATAAGCAATAGAAAGAAAAATAAAAATTATATATATATATATATATATACATACGACGTAATATTTTTTATATGCACGGATATTATCAAATAGAAGAAGCTGTGATATATGAAGAATGTTGAACAGGAACATGACGTCAACACCTGAGTTGCCTTGTTGAAATAGAGTCATTAATTCATTCTATTTACGGGACCCCGAAGAATGAAAGCAGGACAGGTCCTCCCATTTATTTCTTAAGTATAGGGTGGGTGCCACATAAGTATGTCCTATCACAAATTATTCTTCCATGTAAAATGTAAGGAGCGAATAGAGTAGCTTTTATTTAAATCGAAGTGTTGGGCAACAAAAAAAAAAGCTTGTCGTGCATGTTTAACCACACACAAAAAAATACAAATAAAATAAAAAAACAATATCAGACATTGGAAAACACCATACAACAACCTCAAATGTTCTATATTAAGATAAATTGGGTTACAAAATACAGCTGAGATTATTTCCCAAAATAGTTGTCTTGAAATAGTTTAGCAAATATTCTCTGAAATTTAAATACGTTTGTCATAATGACTGCGATTGGGTCTGCCGCAGACAAAAAAAGAAAATATGTACAATAATCAAGCATGTAGACAGTCTTTTATAGATTTCAACTTGATCATCAAATGCTTGCCTGGTAAAAAACAACGAGTTGAATATCATTTTCGGGTCTTGGACTTCATTGGTGTTGCCAGCTAGATCTATCCCAGCTTCTTGAATAAATTGTCTCTTCTAGACATGGTCTGCCTGCATTAGTTGTTTATTCAACATTCCATACTTTGCTAAGTGGTAATTTCCCTCTATCGTTGAAAACTTGGGGTTTAAGGTGCCTTCCTTGTAATGTTCCTAGTCATCGACATCTGAGACAACTTAAAGATGTGATTCAGGCCCAATTCAAAGACGAGGGAGTGGTTATATGTGACGTCAGCTTTGGGGGGGGGAAATGTTGTTAGCCAACAAAAGCTGAGAAAAAAAAATCAAGTATGTTGTGACTGTTATTCTCCTTGTATTCGATCATTTGTTTGGTTGAAAGGCATGCATGAAGATTTGTACGTTGAATTTATTTGTTTTATTGTTGTAAATTGGAAGGGATGTTCAAGTCACCTGCAAAATGCACCTTTGTTGAAGTATATAGCTTCTTCTAGCAACATAGATCTAGCAAGTGTATCAAATGTTGCAGATCACATCAAAATATATCTTTCGTCATAGGGGTGGCAGACATCGTGGCTCACAAAATGGTCTGGAATATTTGGAAGTGACGCCAAATATTACTCCAAATATTACTCCATGCCTAAATATAATCAAAAGGAAATTATAAATTTGGATCCTCATGAAGGTGAGAAATTGTATGCGTGTTTGAATCAACATTCTAAAATTATAGAACCTTTTATGACAAAGTTGTAACAGACTTGACAGACAACCAGCTTCTATGTCAAAGATTGTTGAGCGACCTCTGGATGTAGTAACAGACTTGACATACAATCAACTTTCGATCACTACTGATACTAATGTCAAGTGTAACAAGTCGTGACCCTAGGCTCTAGGTAGTTTCAGCTTCAGGCATCCACACTGGCGGTGACTCTAGGCTCCAGATAGCTTCAACTTCAGACATCGACACTAACGGTGGCAATGGGAACAATTGCATTGACTCCAAGGTAGTAATGAGGTGAAAAAGCAGGCTTATCATTGTCAAAGCACTTAGACTGTGGGATTGTCAGACCTGCAAAGAGCATCGACTTTAGTGTTGCTTTGTCACGACAATTGCTTGTTGTGAGTCCAAAAATCTTTGGAGGTTGGGTGTCCTATGCGATGATGACCTTGACATTAGGTACATGTCAGACATCTATTATCTGACATTACAGTGTTAATGTGATTTCCATAGTGGACAACGACTCGATTGCATTAGCACAAGCAATATTAATTGTGTGATTAATTAACATCCTTGAAGGACGTGAATCCCAAACAATGCCTGAAACTTTTCGAACAATCGTGTGTTAAAAAAATACATTGTTTTATATTTTAAGAAATAAGAAATTGTATTTTTTTATGTCTAACATTAGGTTGCACACATAAACCTTTTTAAGTTAACCGAAATTAATATATAGTCAACTCAGATTCCCGGAAGTGATCAAATTCCCTAGAGCTAGTTTATTTCCATCATGTTGGTTGGGATAGAAGGATCCACCACCAGGACAAAGAAAGAAGGTAGCAATAAAAACACTTGTGTAAACACAAGCTGGTGATGGAAGCACTCTATGAACAGGAAGGCACTCTGTCCTTATCGATCTATGATCCTAATGAACAACTCGAGAGGCGCTTGCAGTGAGGCCATGGGGATTTATTTGATCCAGACAAGGCAATACTTCAAGCATCGAGCAATTTCCTTTTTTTTTCAAATATCGAATCTACTGCAACAGAAAAAATGCATTCTCCTTAATCAAAGCAAGGGAAACAACAGGAAGATTGATATTCGGTGGAAACAGCTTTGGAATATCCTACTATGTCAAGGTCTCTTCTAAAGAATGAATCAAAATGATTACATGAAGGTGGTAGTAAAAGGTGATTTTTAGAAACCAAATCATTACCCAAACATGTCAAACTTCTTGCAAAAGGTGGTAGTATAAAGTAATCTTCAAAAAGTGTTGCAAAGTCCATAATCCATAATTCCTTCCCATTAAATTTTCCCAGTTACATGTCGATGCAGGTATCAGAAACTTTTGAGAGCCTCGTTCCCTGATTATACACCCACCTTCAACTACAAGGAGAATATTCTTGCAAAGAGCGGCAAGCTCTTAGACCCAGATGCAATCATATGCATAGGAATAGTGAAAACAATGTGCAGTACCGATAGAAATTTGATTGTATGTGGAGTCTATTACTACATCCAGAGATCAGTGAACAAACTTTGACAAAGAATCTGACTTTTTGTCAAGACTGCTACCACACCTAGAAGTTGCTCAACAAACCTTGAAATAGAAACTTTTGTAATTTTAGGATGTTGATTCAACCACCCATACAGTTTCTCACATTCGTGATGATCCAAATTTATAATTTCCTTCTGAGTATATTGACACATGGAGTAATATTTGGTGTCATTTCCGAATATTCCATACCATTTTGCAAGCCACGATATGTGCGACTCCTCTAATGAAAGATAAATTCTTGTGTGATCTGTAGGATTTGATACATTTGCCAAATCTGTGTTGTTGGAAGAAGCTATATACTTCAACAAAGGGGAATTTTGCAGGTGACTTGAAAGTCCCTTCCAATTTCCAGTAACAAAACAAAGAAGTTCAACATACAAATCTTCAGGCAGGCCTTTCAACCAACCAAAGCATTGAATACAGGGAGAATACCAATCATAAGATACTTGAATTTTTTTTGTGTCTAAGTTTCTGTTGGCTAACATAGTTTTTTTTTCTCAAAGTTGAGGTCACATAAAACCATTCCCTCGTCTTTCAATTGGGCTTGAATGTCATCTCTAAGTTGTCTCACATGTGGATGACCAGGAACATTACAACGAAGGCACCTTAGAGCCCGAGTTTTCAATGATAGAGAGAAATGGGAATAAGTATTTAAAATGAACGCTGGAGGATGATAGTATAATCTTTCGTAAATCTTGGTTTAATTCGTTTTAATGGCATATGTCCTCGATCTTTTCACTTATTAATGCCAATCTTTTCGAATATGTGTGTTGAATAGTCACTAATAACATGAGTTAACATTTCCATATGCAAGCATATTGTCAAATATGACAACCTGTAATATATGCACAGTATTAAAGAGGGACATGCCGTCAAAACCTTTGTGGACGACACGTTTGTGGATGAAAACAGGGTAGTACAATATTGCATTGTTACTATGATGATGCCTTAAAAAAACTAAAATAACCAACAATTTTTGCCAATTCAAGATGGACACAAAAAAAATCATCAAATCCCATAATATTCGCCCGTTAATGTGTTTTAATGGGAGATGTCCTCGAGATTTCCGCTTATTAATGCCAATATGTTCAAACCTGTCCGGTGAGTTGTCACTAGCAAAAGCATAATTAATGTGCATTGGGAAGGGCGGGAGGTGGCTGGGATGGAGGGGAGCGAAAAATGATTTTAAACTTTTCTGAACCCGGGAGTTCGTGAACCCGTGAAACTTTGAAGACTCGACTAAGTATGGAAAGGCGGGTCGGACAAACCGAGTCATTGTAGGCTTGCGAGTTAGAGGAGTATGGGGTCGAATTGTAGATCACCGAAGTTTTGGGTGCAATATGTATACCCCGAACACGGGGCACCAGAGTTCAATAACGCCTATCTGCGAACCTGCGTTCATAAAATTGGATAAGTATGCAAACGAACGACGATCGGTCGGACTCATGATGTGAAGGTATAGATGGAGATGATGATTTGTCAGTTCGCTACCCCGGGAACCCACGAGCACAGAAACGCGACTAAGTATAGAACCAATCTTTTTGAATATGTGTGTTGAATAGTCACTAATAACATGACTTAGCATTTCCATATGCAAGCATATTCTCAAATATGACAACCTATAATATATGCACAATATTAAAGAGGTACATGACGTCAAGACCTTTGTGGATGACAATGGGGTAGTACAATATTGCACTGTTACTATGATGATGCCTTAAAAAAACTAAAATAACCAACAATTTTTTCCAATTCAAGATGGACGCAAAAAAATCATTAGATCCCATAATATTCGCCCGTTAATGCGTTTTAATGGGAGATGTCCTCGATCTTTCCACTTATTAATGTCAATATTTTCGAACATGTCCGGTGATTTTTCACTAGTAAAATCATAATTAATGTGCATTGGGAAGGGCAGAAGGTGGTGGGGATGGAGGGGAGCGAAAAATGATTTTAAACTTTTCTGAACCCGGGAATTTGTGAACCCGCGAAACTTTGAAGACTCGACTAAGTATGGAAAGGAGGGTCGGTCAGACGGAGTCAGTAGGTAGAGTCAGGCTTTCGAGTTCGAGGAGTCTAGGGTCAAATTGTAGATCATCGAAGTTTTGGGTGCAAGATGTATACCCCAAACACGGGGCACCAGAGTTCGATAGCGCCTATCTATGAACCCTCGTTCATAAAATTGGCTAAGTATGAAAACGAACGGTGGTCGATCAGACTCGTGATGTGAAGATATATATGGAGATGAGGATTTTTCAGTTCGCCACCTCGGGAACCCGCAAGCATAGAAACACGACTAAGTATAGAACCATAAACGCATAATAGAGGGGAAAAAGAAAAGGGGAAAACAGGTAAGTTTAGACGAGGAAAAAGAAAGGGAGACAAGAACTTTATCCCTCACACAACAACACTTAGTCTCATAATTATGAATCCATAGAAACACATTAACTATGGGAAAAACATTCTCAGCTATGAAATATAGTTGGAGCTCGACAAACTCTAGTTCAAGTCAAAAGAGATGTTGTTTATGTCTACCGCAAAAATTTTCATATTATTTTATCCTAATAGTATTTTTTGGTGGCCCAACTGTAAAACCATGTTCCAATTTGCGTTTCTCAAGTGGAGATGTGTTTGTGAAGAAACCAATGAACAAGTACGAAGAGGCTCAACTGCAGCTGCAGAACCTCAACTCTGCAAAGTTGAATCAAACAACAATAAGAAGCATCCAACGAACCAACGAGCAAGCATCAACTAGTCAACCAGGAATGTCGGTGAAGAACAATATTGTCCAAATTTACTGCAGACAAGATTGTATAAAAAAATCAGAGGAATATATTGTAACACGCATGTTAAGCAAACATTTCAGGCTGTTAGGCCTGGCAGGTAAACATGTAAGACTGTGAGGACCGTGCAAAGGCCTCCCACTGTGTAAACATTTAAGGAAGTTGCAGTTTGCACGGTTGGCATTCTGCATCTGCAATTGGAACACCTCCATAACACCCAATGACATATAAAAAAGGAAATCGAATTTTCTCTTCGCATACAAACATGCTCTGGAAGAGGATTTTGACTCAGGCATCTCCAACATTAAAATTTTTCACTTGCAAATTGGAAATAACAAACAACAAAGAATGAATATGAACGCAAACCTAGCAATGAAACCCACACGTCAAGGGGGAACGACAGAAGCACAGTTCCAATCGTGGTTGCAGAATCCCAAGCGTGCAAACTGCAACAATATCAACAAGCAAACAAGAGCAACAACAACATGCAAACAAGAAAATAGTCAACAAGCAACGAGAAAGCATCAACCGGTGAACCAGTAACGTCGCTAAAGAACAATGTTGCCCATATTCACTATAGACAACATTGCAGAAGAAAAAAAAATTAATAATAAATAAAAATCGGACAAAAATGTATTGTAACGGGCCTGTTAAGTAATGCAAGAATGCAACCGCAGCACTGAAACCCACTGGTGAATGGAGAAGGACAAAAGCACAGCCCCTGGCCTACAAACTGCAACAACAGGTCCAACTGCAAATGCAGGACCCCAACCTTGCAAAGTTGAAGAAAACAAGAGCAAGCAGCAAATAACAAATCAGTGAACAAGCACCAAAAGGCCCAAATGTAGCTGTAGGACCTCTACTTTGCAAAGTTGAATCAAACAAGAATAAGTAGCATCCAACGAACTAAGGAGCAAGCATCAACCAACCAACCAGGAATGCCAGTGAAGAACAATATTGGCCAAATTCACTGCACATAAGATTGTATCAAAAAATCAGAGGAAAATGTATTGTAACACAGTTGTTAAGCAAACATTTTAGGCGGTGAGGCTCATCAAGTAAACATTTAAGGATGTGAGGACATTCCCAAGGCCTCCCACAGTGTAAACAATTAAGAAAGTTGCAGTTTCCACGATTGGTATTTTTCAATACTGGGAGCGATTAAAATCCTCTTGCGGCCCATCTTTGTATGTGACTACTACGACCAGAGAAGCAAGACTGTAATGTTGTCTTCATCTCGTTCTCGATCGCTAATGTTTGACACAGAACCCACCTCCATCGCAGCCACAGTGACATATAAGAAAATTAAATCGTATTTTCTCATCACATACAAAGATGTTTTGTAAGAGGATTTTGACTCAGGCATCTACAATATTGAAATTTATCACCTGCAAACTGCAAATAGCAAACAACAAACAACGAATAGGAAGCTAAACATGGCATCGAAACCCACCCGTCAATGGGGAACGACAGAAGGCCAGTTCCAGTCGCGGTTGCAAAATCCCAAGCACGCAAACTGCAACAAGACCAACAGGCAAACAAGAAACCAGTGAACAAGCAAGGAGTAAGCATCAACCAGTGAACCAAAAATGCTGTTGAAGAACAATATTGCCCATATTCACTGCAGAGAACATTGCATAAAAAAAATCGGAGGAAAATGTATTGTAACAGACATGTTAAGTAAACATTTAATGTTGTGAGGCCTATTAGGTAAACATTTAAGTCTGTCAGGACCGTTGTGTAAACATTTAAGAAAGAATGCAATGTGGCAGGTTTGTTACGTATGAAAAAACAATTATTATATTATTTTATAATAATATAAAATAATAATAACAATAAAAAAATAGTAACAATAGTTCGAACAATAGAGGCTATGCAAAAAAAAATTTAGTCAAAGGACAAACTAATATGAAGTCAACTAATAAAAAACTGACTCTCTATGCTCGAAACTTTGGATATTTAAACATTTCAAAAATATAGTAAAAATTCAGAAAGACCGTAGATGATCAAAAACTTTGAATATGCTAACATATAAAAAATTGGGAATAACGAAGCTAGCAATAAGACCTCCAGTCTGTTATCCAATCAGATCATGACATATATGGTATTTTTTATTATATACAAATCAATGTTTTTAGTTCGCTAGTTCCAATAATAGAGATTATGCAAATATTTTTAGTCAAAGGACAAACTAATATAAAATCAATGAATTATCGATCGCTATAGTCCCTCTACACCTTCAACAGGGACTAATAACGACATTGGCTTAAAACATGAGATAAAATTATTAGAGCATGGGTATAAATGGTTGGATGTAGATCACTTCAACGCCTCCATTTGCATGCATCAATGAAGCATAACACTCATTGCAAGGCCCAAGGAGTAGTTGTAATACCTTTGTTTCCCCCAACTTGTAAATATAGCTATAACCTACTAAAAGACTATGGGCAGATTGAATATGTGTGGATATTGGAATTGATGAACCTTTTTGTTATAAAAGGTAACATATATATTTATGTTACTAAATAAAATGGAAAGTGTTGCATAACTGCTAAAGGGGTTTGCCAAGGTAGATCATGATTCATGAGAGAGATGGTGAGGGGAACCAACAATGGTTGAGATGACCCATACTAGACTAGTACTCTACTGGATTTAAATTATTCAGACCTAGAATAGTCCTCTGACCCAGAAAAATAAATTACCAGTCAAGTTGGTAGTTGGGAAGTCCTCCTCAAGAGTCAATGAGGAGATGTGCAGAGAACCCATCTGAAAACTTTCTGACCTGACCCACAAAATTGGGAATTGCACCCATGAAATCTTGTTGAGGAAGGCAAGAAAAGGGAGGAAATTCATGGGAAGAAGGGGAGAGGCAAGAAGATGAGTCTCGTGACCATTTTCTGAAGAGAGAGAGAGCATGTGCAGCTCCCTAGTTCTAAAGAGAACTAAGAAACGAATTGTTTTTGGGTACAGGATTTGTTGGGCAACGTTTTCAATCCAAGCTAATAAATGGGGTTGCAGAGAAGATGAGTGATTGAGGAAGCACTCATTGCAGACCCCCTTGCTTGGTGGAGAGAAAATTGATCTGCCAAGTTCATGTGGGAGGAGGAGAGTGGCCTCCGTCTCTGGTTGTTGTTGAACATAAGGAAGAGCCTCTCTTAGAGCATCATGATCTAGCTAGGGGGTGGCCAGCGGTGAATCCAGGAGTTGATGTGCCTACGGTTGGGTGGAAAAGGGCACCCCTTTCAGTAGTTGCATCACTATTTGGTTTCTAGATAAGTATATTTGGTTAAATCTTTGTAGTGTTTAGATCAGAGAAACTTTTATACTATGTTTTAGAACTATATAAGTTTAATTTATGGTAAAAGTGACTTGAGAAATTTAAGCAAAATAAAGAGAATGTTTTATTTGAAGCTCTTTTGATTTAATTTCTTATCTCTTGACTATCTGTGTACTAAAATATGATTTCTGGGAGTGAATGTTATGGTTGAATGTGTTGTACAGTTTAATGCATGTTTGGGAAATGATGACTGAACAATTAAAAATATCCATAACAACTCTGAAAGAGGAGAGAGTGATTTTTCTGTGTAATAGTGCTCCATTTTAGTATGTCCTCAAATCTCATGCCAGAAAAGTTAGAGGATATCAGACCTATGTGGACTTTAGGAAATAATCCCAAATGTGGGAAAACATTAAAAGTCCTTATAAATAATTATTGAGGAAAAATAATTAGGACATAAACATGAAATTGGTCTAAATGAATTAAAATACAAAAGTTCTCAAAATTCTATTTGAGGCACAAATAAACAATTGTGTTTAAATTGTGTTAAATCTCCTAATTTGGGAAGAATCCCCTTAAATTTTGGTGGGCAATAAATCCTGGTAGAAACACCGAATTTACTGTGGAAGTAAATCTTTGTATTAGGACCATTTCCTTAAATTTAATAAGAGTAGTAAACTACAGTAATAAGGAAATAAAATTTTACTCATTTACCCATGAGAAGGGAGAGATCATAATTATATTTTAATTTCGAGGATGGAGAAATCCCCTTGGAATACAAACTTTTATTAAATCCCTTTATAAAAGACTGGAAATTTATATTTCTCCTTCTCTTATTTCATGTAAGAGAAATTAAATTCATTTAAATCTTCTAGGTAATAAAACCATACAGGGATATGGATATTTATGTATATATATGTCTATATACATATTATTATTATTATTAATGTTATTATTATTTTATTCTGAAAATGGAGGTTAAAGCCCCTGGAGTGTAAAATACCTGAGACCAAGGAGAATATATTTATTATTATTTTAATGTCAAACACACCAGAGAATAAACGGTGACCAAACGCTTTAACCATCTCGTGGTCTTCGGAACTTCGATTTAACAACCATAATGGGGCTTTAAAACTAGAGTAAACCAATATTTATGTTTAACCATGAAAGGGGATTTCTTCCATTATGGTAGCAAGATTTAAGAAAAAATCTAAGACATCACATAGTATATCTATAACTGTTATAACTTGAAATTTCTTGAATTTAGTACAAAAGTAATAATTTCAGAATTTACCTCTTGAAGAAGAAGGTCGTCCTGTTGAAATTGCTTGTTGAAAGTGTTTGCTAAAAGTGGTTTCCTGAATGCTTGCCTGTAACTGAATATTTACCTCCTAGCCAACTAGGAACAACCTTTCCGGCTCCCTAGCTCCAGGAATCCTTGCGGTTTCCTTGCCCCCGAGCCCAAAGTTCCCAGCAACAATAGTGCCCCTGTAGGAGTTCCCAAAACAAACTTTCCTTCCAATTTCCTCCTCCTTCTCTTCCCCTTCCTCCAGAATTTTCCGCCAAAGAAAAGAAGACCCTTTCCCAATCCTCTCCCCTCCTCCTTATCCCCTTCTCTCGAATCCCTACCCCACATTCAATTCCCCAACTACCTTATCCCTTCATCAATTCCCTCACCTACCATAATATCTGCGAAATGTTTCAATGAGATCTGTTGTCATATTTACAACAACAAGCTAAATAATCAAACACCAGATATATTGGGAGCTATAAGAAGGTTACAATCCATCTCCTTGGTCACCAAAACACATCGATAACCTATCTTGAAGTTGGGACACCTAAAGTAAACCATTTGGCTAAGCATAGGTCCTACCGTCAAAGTGTTTGACGAAAGTTCTCAACGACATAAGTCTGATTTTATATCAGGTCTGGATGGGAACATTACAGTGGTATCAGAGTGAATATTACTCCCAGCTTGAGGGGTCTTCCATAAGGATAAAATATCTGATTACAGAATGAGCAAGTAGCATGTTGTTCAGTAGTCTAAGAAAATGGATAAACAAGAAAAGATTTAGGTAGAATTGGATCAAGCCCTATATGAGTGGATATCAGAAATACATAAGAGTAGAGCTTGGTGTAGACAAGAGAATGAGGATACATCCCCACAAATTAGTGGATTGACAGGAGCATAGATTGAGCCTACACCCATTAGAAGCGGGGAAATTTTCTATGGTTGCAAAGATCCTTGGTAGATAGATCACAGATGCAGGGGTAAAGGGAAAGTGCATTACATTGAAGTGCACTATGATAGTGATGAGGAGGATGAGGCCTTAGATGCCTCATTAGAGCAGTCTGAGGACACTTTCGCATTTGATGGATAGTTGGATGAACAGAATGATAGCACATGTTCTTCAACTTCCTATCAGGCAGTGTTGAGGACTCAACACTTCAGCATAGTGGTGACACTTGTGAGGATTCATATGTGTTAGCACTTAGACATGTTGTGCTAGCAACAACACATGAGGATATCAGTGGCATTCCTGATATGGTAGACGAGCCTTGTGTGGGCATTATACACAAGAAACATATGGATCTGTAGACCTAGGAGGAGAGGCATGACTTGGAGCCAGTTGACCTTACACATACCAGTCAGTATGAGGAGAGTGAGTCACCTCTTTTGGAGATTCCATTGATAGATCAGGTTGTGGAGATCGACAACTTGTTGGGACACTTACTCCCAAGATCGATCTACAATGATGAGGATGTAGTCATTATTGATTGGGATGGTCATATCACATGTCTGGATACGTCTTTCTGGGATCCGGGCACAGATGATAGTAGTAGGGTGAGTGCACAAGAGGATACAACTTCTCATACAGGATACAGTGCGATTCAGATGGGGGTAGCAGTTGGTGATGGTGTGCAGTGGCATACAGGAGGACTCAGTAGCACAGTGGAAATGGGCAGTTTAGTGCCTTATCTTTTGAAGAGTGTGTTGTTGGGGATTCCATTGTTGACACTAGCAGTGAGAGGCATGAGGTAGCACCTCAGCAGGATTGTGATCAGGAGTCACGACACTTGACATGACAGTTGAGAGTTAGTGAGGACATGATCTTGGCAGCCACTAGATGCATTGATGATACACACACATTGGTGGTAGGTTATTGTTGGAGGGCATCGATGGCACATGATAGTTCAGATTGGGGACTTGCCATTGATGACGTTCATACACTCAGGGAGAGAGTGACTGTGATGAGGGCCGACTACAAAAATTTGTTGATGGATAGAGATTACCTATTGGAGGTTGGCGAGATGTGTCATAGGGCACTGAGGGAGAAGGATATTGAGATGGACCAACTCACTCATGAGTTGGTGAGCACACGAGGATTATTGGAAGGCACACAGACATCCCTTCAAGAACTAGAGTCCAGATCAGAGGAGCTCCTTGAGGAGACTAGACAGGGATTTACTACATCTATCTCAGCAGAGGGTCCCATATTTACTTCAGCTACTTCACCAGAGGATCTTGGTGGTTTGGTAGAGGGGCGCTAGATGATGGAGGTGCGCGAGGGGCATCCAGGATTGCTGATGGTTATGGAGAGATATGAATAGGAGATGTTGGAGGACGTCCATGTGTCACAGGAACTACCATTCGTGGGTAGTTCTGAGATAGTTGGTCATACATATGGTCATGGGGATTTTAGAGCCAGGGGTATTTATGAGGACACTTCCATTTGTGTTCTAGGATTGGCTGACCTTCATGTAGAGGTTGACCCAGTAGTACACCTAGGATCCATGATGTTGCAGGAGTATACAAGAGATTACATGAGTATGCAAGGGCATACAGTGATGAGTGGTAGTTCACAGATACATGCAGAGGTGTATAGTGGGATTCAGAGGGATGCACTAGATTGTAGGGAGGAGACGTACTTAGTGGAGAATGGAGATTCCTCTCCCTTGCAACAGTATATAGATCCGGGAGATCACCTTCACAATAGTAGTAGTTGCATGATTGACGATGGATGTAGAGTGATTGACCAACAGTTTGTGGAGTTACCTACTTTTGTACATGATGGTTGGAGTTTAGTGATAAATACAAGCGATTATTCACCATGGGTACCCGTGGACAAGCTTTTGGTCAAATCCTTGGGATTGACCAAAGCATATGATACTTTCCAGTCCTATAGACGGTTGCAGATATTTTTGTTAGCCTTTCCCGATACTTTCATCATTGATAGCAACACAGGGGGAGATAGACAGTGGTAGGGGACATGGAGAGTTGGTAGGCAGAGATCACCTGACAGTACTATCTTTATTGCATACAACATGATAGGGGTGGATAATCAGAGACGGAAAATTGAGGCCTTGGGTGTGATGGGGAGCATCTTAGGCCATGGGATAGAGGATATCTTAGAGGTTGATACAGATTCAGATTCTCATTGGGATGAGGATGGAGGGCTTCCGACAGTTATCAGTATGACACACCAACAGTTAGTGATAATTTGAAGTGATGAACTTCCAAATTTTCCATGGGATCCGGGAATCCATTTGGTTGGTAGTATGCTTCATCTTATGATGGTCTGGGTTGCGCCAACAAGCAACATATTTCCCTCTCATTTCATTTTGAGAGAGCTTGCTGGGATTTGTTCTATGTGGTGAGACATGTTCTCCCTGTTGATACTCGTGATCGAGTATGGCGATGGATTGGAAGATTTTGGTTCCACAGGGATACCTTTATAGGTTTAGCCTCTTGATAGTAGGCCCAGTCATCACAAGTATTTTAGCATGAGGATCCAGAAGTGGGGGATCCAGTATGTATACGTTAGGCAGACAATCATGATCAAAGTGGTGCAACATCAACGTGATGGCCCCTTTCAGAGATTAGCATGGGACCCTGGGATTACAGGGCTGGGAATTTCATTGACTGATGGAGGTGAGTGGATATTTGCAGGGGGAAATCACTTTGATTTTACATTGAGCTTCAGTGTTGGGGGGAACACGTCACTTGTTGGTGATTCATTGAGGTCTTGTAGTACCTCACTGTGGCAGCAACATGTTCTATGAGTGGAGACCGTGTTGGGCTTGGTATGATCATGGAGGTCAGACTCATTTCTGGTGGAGGTCATGTGTTGTTTTCAGGAGACACCTGGTGATGATATCTTACAAGACTGTACTTCACAGGGCACTGCAATTTTCATCTTGATATGGGATCTAGGTATTGGAGTGCTTGGTAGTCAAGAGTTTGATGGAGTTGATATTCGAGTGGAGTGGTTTCTTGAGGAGTTGACCAAGGATCTATTGCACATGATCATTCTACTCATCAAGAGCATTTGGGTGTCATGCGTTGTGAGCACTTGGAGGGGCAACATCTTGAGGGGATCATATTTTATGTTACACAGTGGATATGGGACCCTAGTATCATATTTATATTGATTCAGTTACTGCTTGAGGACAAGCAATATTCTAGCATGGAGGATTGTAATGTCCCCATTTTTGGATGTTTCTATGTTACATAGTGGGATGCTTGGCAAAGTAGCTAGATGGGGTTGACAGGGAGTTCAGGAGATATTGAGGGGTTTTATTGGGCCTGACTTGCATGGTTCACCAAATTTCATCATCAGGATCCATTCTGCACAACTTGTCTTTGGTTTCGTTGCATTCCGACGATTTCCGTAATTTTGAGTTATTATGGAGCATATTTTAATTAAATTCACTAAGGAGGTCATTTTGAGCATAATACTTGAAGAAAACTCTTAGTGTAATAGCTCGTCAGAATCAGGAGGAAGAGCACTACAGGATAAGATGATGAGAAGTGACTTTTAGTGGTCGGAGAAGCCATAAGGATGGATAAATCACTTTTTAGAGGTAAAATAGTTAATTAATTAATAAAGTTATTTAATTAAGGAATATTAAAAATAAAGTAAAAGTCACTTGGAGAGAAAAGATGGGCAGGGGGGATAAAAGAGAGACAGGGGCCTTTATTCTCTCATTATTTTTATTATCATTTTGATGTCTGGCTTTTTGCTAGAGAGCCCATGCACTTGGGGGTTTTGAGGGTTTTGACTGAACAAACCCTAGAGATCAACTCGGTGGTGAAAGATCCCACCCAACCTGGTCCAAGCTTGGTCATGAAAGTGAAATATTCCTCCCTCACCATTCTACATCAATTACATTTCAGTTACAGGAGCAGCTGAGGAAGCAAGGCTCACTTTTTGGGGGTTTCCAGCAGGTTGGGCCGCACTTGTTGAGGAGAACAGGTTTGATTTGCTTGACAGTGACTAGATCTTCAGTAGATCGTGTTCTAGAGTTGATTTCTATCACCAGGGCTCCTATTTGCATCAGTTTGTGAGGGCTTAATTCATCCTATTCATTCTACCATCCAGGAGGGCGAGTTTTCTCTTGAGGAGTGTGCACTGCTCATTGGAGATCTTGTGTTCTAGAAGGGAAGATCATTCCCAACAGCCTGGAGCTTTGGCATGGGATAGAGGATATCTTAGAGGTTGATACAGATTCAGATTCTCATTGGGATGAGGATGGAGGGCTTTCGACAGTTATTAGTATGAAACATCAACAGTTAGTGGGAATTTGAAGTGATGAACTTCCAAATTTTCCATGGGATCCAGGAATCCGTTTGGTCAGTAGTATGCTTCATCTTATGATGGTCTAGGTTGCGCCAACAAGAAATATATTTCCCTCTTATTTTTTTTTGAGAGGGCTTGCTGAGATTTGTTCTATGTGTCGAGACAGGTTCTCCTTGTTGATACTCGTGATCGAGTATGGCGATGGATTGGCAGATTATGGTTCCACATGGATACCTTTACAGGTTCAGCTTCTTGATAGCAGGCCTAGTCAACACAAGTATTTTAGCATGAGGATCCAAAAGTGGGGGATCCATTGTGTATACGTTGGTCAAATAGTCATGATCAAAGTGGTGCAACATCAGCGTGATGGCCCCTTTCATAGATTAGCATGGGACCTTGGGATTACAAGACTGGGCATTTCATTAACTGATGGAGGTGAGTGGATCTTTGCAGTGAAAAATCACTTTGATTTTCCATTGAGCTTTAGTGTTGGGGGGAGCACGTCACTTGTTGGTGATTCGTTGAGGTCTTGTAGTACCTCATTGTGGTTTAAAAAGGTTTAGAATTTACATATACATGCTCAAAGATTAGATTGTCAAATTTCAATGAGGATAAATTAAAAAAAGAGACATTGATCTATCATCATATTCCAAATTTTGTTCAATGTACACTTGAATAATAATATAAAGATTAGATTGTCAAATATCATCATATTCCAAATTTTGTTCAATGTACACTCATATCTAAGATGAGTATATATTAAATAATAATATAAAGATTAGATTGTCAAATTTCAATGAGGAAAAATTAAAAAAAGAGGTAGAAACATTGATCTATCATCATATTCCAAATTTTGTTCAATGTACACTCATATCTAAATGACTATATATTGAATAATAATATATATAGAATATAGATGTTTCTATTATTTGTCAATATATAACAAAATACAAATACACAAAAATATATAAATAAATTCATTAAATGGTGTCACATTTTCCTCTATACAACACACAAAATAACATCCACACAACTTCCTCTCCACAATCATTATTCATCATCACCGTCTAAACTACCCAATCTCTCTTTGTAGTTGAGTTTATTGAATGGTTCTCAATTTTGTACTTTGTGACGTCTTCCAATTAACACCAATAATTTCTTGAGTCATTCCTTAATCCTTAGCCTATTCTTCACAAGATTAATTAATCTACATGAATGTCTTCAAGTTAAGTACTAACTTAATAAATCATTGTATATATTTCAAAATATATTCTAAATTTGTAACTTAAAGTCTAGATAGGCCTTCAAATAACGACATTGGCTTAAAACATGAGATAAAATAATTAGAGCATGGGTATAAATGGTCGCATGTAGATCACCTCAACGCCTCCATTTGCATGCATCAATGAAGCATAACACTCGTTGCAAGGCCCAAGGAGTAGTTGTAATACCTATGTTTCCCCCAGCTTGTAAATACAGCTATAACCTGCTAAAAGACTATGGGCAAATTGAATATGTGTGGATATTGGAATTCATGAACGTTTTTGTTATAAAAGGTAATGTATATATTTATGTTACTAAATAAAATGGAAAGTGTTGCATAACTTCTAAAGGGGTTTGCCAAGGTAGATCATGATTCATGAGAGAGATGGTGAGGGGAACCAACAATGGTTGAGATGACCCATACTAGACTAGTACTCTACTGGATTTAAATTGTTCAGACCTAGAATAGTCCTCTGACCCAGAAAATAATTACCAGTCAGGTTGGTAGTTGGGAAGTCCTCCTCAAGAGTCAATGAGGAGATAGGCATAGTACCCATATGAAAAAATTTTGACCTGACCCACAAAATTGGAATTGGACCCATGAAATCTTGTTGAGGAAGGCAAGAAAAGGGAGGAAATTCATGGGAATAAGGGGAGAGGCAAGAAGATGAGTCTCGTGACCATTTTCTGAAGAGAGAGAGCATGTGCAGCTCCCTGGTTCTGAAGAGAACTAAGAAACGAATTGTTTTTGGGTACATGATTTGTTGGGCAACGTTTTTAGTCCAAGCTAATAAACGCATTTGTAGAGAAGATGAGTGATTGAGGAAGCACTCATTGTAGACCCCCTTGCTTGGTGGAGAGAAAATCGATCTGCCAAGTTCTTGTGGGAGGAGGAGAGTTATTAGACACACCGACCACACTAAGAGGGGGGGGGGGATGAATCAGTGTAGGGCTCTTTTCAAACTTCCCTTCACAAAAACTCCTTAGTTAGCAAACACCATTTACTCATCACTTATTACTGTCATTTATAACCAGTTGTATGTGAACATATATCAATAACATATAACAACAACATATATCATAACCAAGCCATCACCATAAAGAACACAAGGAACACAAGATGTATGTACAATTTTCCTTTTATTATGCACTACAATCCTTGGGTTTATCAACAAATCCTGGATAGAGTTAAAACTCCACAAGAGCACCAACTATGCAATGCAAGACTCAGCTTACACAACTCATCACCAACTGAGAAGAGGATTCAATCCTCAATAGATACCAATCTGTCAACAGGTACACGACCTGTCAGTAGTGCATCATGCGTATGTACACGCCCTACCAATAGTGCAACCTGCGTATGTACGTGGCCTATTTGTACTGCAGCTTGCGTATGCCTTCTGAACAACTAGGGTTTTGTCTTCTTGAAAACATCATATTCTCTGCAGCCTTCAGTCACATCCACTTCTGTCTTTCACTATCCAATATGTACCGTCACAACACATCTATGCTCTCTAAAAAATTATTCATGTTCCTCAACCATACAATATGAATGTTACTCAATCATGTATAAGTAACTAGTATACTGTGGTAACCTTATCAATACTGAAACATAAGAGCGTTTCTCACTCGGTCGATCATCCAACATAAACCATATCACAACAACCATACCAAGAATTCCTTAAGCATTCACCATACAATAAGCTAAAGTATCCATCAAGACAATCATGTAACCATACCAGAACTTCTATGACAGATTTGAGCCCATAGAATGCAGACCTGGAACTTTCTTCAAACTTCAAGAACCTGGCACTAGCTCACACTCAAGTCTCCATGACTTTCTTCAACTGTACGCGCTTCGATCTCCTTCAGCCCGCGTGTGAACGCGCCTTGCCTTTCTGTAGCTCGTGTATGTATGCGCTCTGTCTCACTGCAACTCGCGTGCTCCTTTAGAAACTAGAGTTTCTGAACTTCCAAAACTTTTTTAGTCAAGATCTCAGACTTATGGAAACTTGGATGCATCCATGAGATCTTGCAATCACTCTCCTCCTCAGAATAGATCTTCAATATATGCTCAAGAGAGATATGTTTACAAGAGACCCTTGCCTCTTATTTATACTCTCCAAGTAGCTTCCTTAGAAGCATCCACTAGGCCACTTTGTCCACATATCCACTTTATCTGCATAACCATTTGTCCACATAGCTACCTTTATCCAACTTTGACCACATAGACACTTTGTTCACATGGCCACTTGTCCATTTAACCTACTTTCCTTATTTTAGGGTTAACCCGCTTATAACCACTTTCCATAATTAGAAAGTTATCCATTAACTTTATTATTTAAATAATCCTCTTTGACTTTATCACTTCACTTTATTATTTAAATAATTTCTTCTTTGTAATCACTTTGACTTCTTTGACTTTTTGGGTCTTCTATCCAACATATGAGGGTCCTCCAACTTCGTAAGGCCATAACTCTCAAACTGTGAGGAGTTATGTGACGTTCCACATACCACCAAAAATGACATGACAAGCACTATCCATATAGGATAGTTTCATTGAAAAATTCACTGATCTTCATCTTATTATTCCACAATTAAGCATGGGTTCTCTAACCATACTTCTAGGATAACTCAACCGCAAAGAGTCTTCCCGTGAGGGATTTCACCATAAGGGGAACACTTTGGAGTTCATCCATTTGTACTTCCTATCAACCATGACAAGACAATAATGAGTCATCTTCAAATCAATCCAACTGGAATAATGCATGACAATATATCACTATGACATTGTCCCTTTGTCATTGATTCTATGCATGACCACATGATCCAACGATCAATACATGAATACATCAATCCATCTGTTAGCACTCTGTAATTTGCCCAAGACTGTGAGGCAGTCACAGAGGCAACATCAAAACCACTTCGAGTCTTGGATCTAGCCCTCCAAGACTCAGAGAGGGATCTCTCTGTCTGATATAACTTTGTTTGAAGAAGTATTAGGCTAGTTATGAAGAACATGGGTTGGGGTTTTTAAATAATTGATTTGGAACAGCAAGGAGGGCCATTGGGCATATGGGGTCTGTGCTTAAAAAAAATGTGATTTACATCAGATTTGGACACAGTTATTTCACAGGGCAAGGTAGTGGCAATATTGGATCGAATTAAGTTTAGATGACGTCGATTTGAGGAAAAATAGATGAGGAAAAAGCATAGGCAAGGAGCAGTTAAGAATTCTTGAACCAAGCTTTTTAGAAGATCAACATAAAGATTATCAGAAGCTGAGAAATAGAGTATCAGCTGATAAATTATGCATCTATAACATTCCTTCTGATAATAAGAACTGAAAAAAAAATGAAAGATAACCAGGACAACACTTTAACAGAGGAAGAACACCACCAGTATCACCACACAGGAATCCTGTAAAAGAAATATGTTCATTGTTGATCAATCATTAAAAATTACAGAGACATTCCCTGGCTAAACACAGCCCATAGTCTTGCAAAGAGCCTCACAGGTCGAACCATTTTACATTAAAATCATCTCTATAAATAGGGTAGATCACCTCCTCCAGTTCTGAGATTCGGTTTAACCACCTCGGCCAAAAATAGCCACCACTCCCACAGAATTCGGAGTTCCCTGCCATGAAAAATGGACCGTTTTCTGCGAAAAAGGGGTCCGATCAGATGTGATTTTATCTTCAATGATGACACCTGGGAGAAAACTGAAAGAGGTTATTGTAGATGGGCATGTACTGGACAAAAACCTCTTTCGGTTTCTCCGAATTCGTCCCAAGCTGGCCGTGACAGCTCCTGAAAGATTGGGACTGAAACGGAAAACGGAAAATCTGGAAAAATAGGTCTCGAAGATGTCGTCGATGCTCTCTGCTCGTGACCCCGTTGCAAAAACTGAAAGACATTTTTGTTCCTCAGCCCGTGCTGAGCGAAAAACTCTCTCGGATTTTTAAAATTCGTCTCCGTTTGCTCAAAAATCGACCTGGAAGAGGACATGGTAAAATAGGCAAAAATGGTAAAAATGAGGGAAAGTGGTTTTTTGGCGAGAAAGCGGTATTCTGGACCCCCCCCCCTTTCGTTAAATGTAGACCGCCCAGGGGGGTCCGGAATTTAACCTGGGTCGTTGATTTAAATGGCTCGCTCGGGACCATCCAGATGTGCAAGGTCTTTATTTTAAATTCCGGACCCCTCCCCTCGTTAAATTCCGGAAGGTGGGGGGGGCTCCGGAATTAATTTAGAGCATTGATTTATTTCATACTAT
>JZKD02S2013711.1:31022-46975 GCA_000966675.3 Picea glauca
CTCTGATGGGCTTTGTACTGATGCTTCTGCCGAACACACCTCTGTAACTGACTGCCTGATCATGTCAATATCATAACAGCTTTTTATTTCATGACTGGAGAACGAAGAATGATTTCGGCCACATAGGCCATCCAACTGATCAACTATTGGATCCTGAAAGGACTGACAAGACTGCTGCATTGACTCAAATGAAATTTCCTGCTTGTTTCTGTATTCATCCTTCAACACTTGTCCAAGAGTTTCCTTCAAAACTTGAAATGATTTAAAACACAATGGCACAGAGTTCTTTTGGAGTAAATCATAATTTGTCTCAGGCTCTAAGCCTTCATCAAGAATTTGAAAATTGAAGAAGGGCAAGTGCTGCGACTCTGGATTTAAAACGACCTCCATATCCTTAATGGTATCATCAATTGATTGGTCAGAGACATTTATGTCTTCACTATTTACAACTAGTCTAGAGTTTCTTTTCAGGAATTGAAGAGATGAGAAACATATGGGCAAAGCGCTTTCACTTACTCTGATATTTTCTGTCTCTTCCCCATCGCTGTCATGACTGCTGTGCAAGGGATGATTGTTGCATCTGAATGGTAAATGATCTTCTTCCTGCCAATGACATGCTACTAGTTTATCTGAACAGAAAACCTCTATTTCGGCTTCATGATCATCATCATAATGATCCCACTTAGGTGGACAATCCAAGTAAGGAACGTTGTCAAACATGGACATCATATCAGCTGGTTGTTCCTCTACAAGTTGAGAGGGAGCTTCATCTTTGACTGTGCTGTGAATTGAATACATGAATGAATCATTATTCAAACCATGGTACCAAGGGTGTGCAACAACATGTTTGGGAACTATGACACTTTCTTTCTCTAAAATTAAGGGACCATGATGTCTTTGGACAACAAGCTCCTCTTTTAGGTTAATCTTCTGCATCAGCTTTTCCATGGCACTGGACAAAATCTCCAGTTTATCTTCTGATGACTTCAGCTGCTCCATTTCTTTATCCTTTAACTGTGACCTCTTGATCAGCAAGTTGGTCTCTACATCAACTGCAATGCTCTGCATTTCTTCAAGGCTTGCAGTATTCCTTTCTCTTAACTAAAATGTCATCTCAGGATCAAAGGCATCTGGGTAATGCAAGTGGGCAGATCCTGGGGGTGGCCTTATATCAGCAGGTATTGCATGATATACCTTATTGAATCTGGCTGAAAACTGATGTATTGTCTCCCCTGGCTTTCTTTTCAAGTGCTCATACTCTTCTAGGATAAGGAAAACATTTACCCTGATTACCCACCTATCCAAGAAAACTTGCATGAACTGCTGAAAATTTCTGATGCTTGCAGCTGACAGATTTCTAAACCAATTTTTAACTTTACCTTGCAAAGACAGGGCAAACATTCTGATGTAGACATCATCATCTTCAACCTCATAAAGGTCAAGGAAATCTTCAAGGTTTTGAATATGCTTTTCAGCAGTGATCTTCTCATTTTCTCCATCAAACCTAGGCAGATTATTGATGTAATTGACAGGGAGGTCATGGAGAATGGGGGGCAATTCTAGAGGCTTGTATCGGTCTGGGACTTTTGCAAGCGCCGGAGGTGAAGAAAGAGGCTTACAAACATCCAGAGGTTTAGCAAGAGTAGGAGACAAAGCATGAGGCTTACGTCTCACTAGGCTTTCTACAGGTGCATCTGGGATGTGCACAGGAGTGTGAGACTGTACATAATCTACAATTTGGGGTTTAGTCTCTTGAGACTCATCAATTGACCGATGGTCAAAGTGATCTTCATCAATATACTTCTGACCAGGCTTAGAAAAAGACAAGACATGATTGCAGATAAAACCAAATATGTCTTGAATGCAATTTGAGCTTGAGTACCTGATCTTTCTAGGCTGCTTGGCCATGCTTCAGGTTCTTCCTCCAGTGGAGTCTTCGAGCTGGCACTGTCTGGAGATGATTGGAGTCGCCAGATGAATGATCTCAGCCTTCTTGTGTCTGGTCATTGTCCACCATCAGTGATCAGAGCTGGAGCTTGAAATGTACTACTGGGGAACTCTCCATAGTCGAGTCGCCATTCTGTTAGCACTCTGTAATTTGCCCAAGGCTGTGAGGCAGTCATAGAGGCAACATCAAAACCACTTCGAGTCTTGGATCTAGCCCTCCAAGAATCAGAGAGGGATCTCTCTGTCTGATATAGCTTTGTTTGAAGAAGTATTAGGCTAGTTATGAAGAACATGGGTTGGGGTTTTTAAATAATTGATTTGGAACATCAAGGAGGGCCATTGGGCATATGGGGTCTGTGCTTAAAAAAAATGTGATTTACATCAGATCTGGACACAGTTATTTCACAGGGCAAGGTAGTGGCAATATTGGATCGAATTAAGTTTAGATGGCGTCGATTTGAGGAAAAATAGATGAGGAAAAAGCATAGGCAAGGAGCAGTTAAGAATTCCTGAACCAAGCTTTTTAGAAGATCAACATAAAGATTATCAGAAGCTGAGAAATAGAGTATCAACTGATAAATTATGCATCTATAACATTCCTTCTGATAATAAGAACTGAAAACAAAATGAAAGATAACCAGGACAACACTTTAACAGAGGAAGAACACCACCAGTATCACCACACAGGAATTCTGTAAAAGAAATATGTTCATTGCTGATCAATCATTAAAAATTACAGAGACATTCCCTGGCTAAACACAACCCATAGTCTTGCAAAGAGCCTCACAGGTCGAACCATTTTACATTAAAATCATCTCTATAAATAGGGTAGATCACCTCCTCCAGTTCTGAGATTCGGTTTAACCACCTCGGCCAAAAATAGCCACCACTCCCACAGAATTCGGAGTTCCCTGCCATGAAAAATGGACCGTTTTCTGCGAAAAAGGGGTCCGATCAGATGTGATTTTATCTTCAATGATGACACCTGGGAGAAAACTGAAAGAGGTTATTGTAGATGGGCATGTACTGGACAAAAACCTCTTTCGGTTTCTCCGAATTCGTCCCAAGCTGGCCGTGACAGCTCCTGAAAGATTGAGACTGAAACGGAAAATGGAAAATCTGGAAAAATAGGCCTCGAAGATGTCGTCGATGCTCTCTGCTCGTGACCCCATTGCAAAAACTGAAAGACATTTTTGTTCCTCAGCCCGTGCTGAGCGAAAAACTCTCTCGGATTTTTAAAATTCGTCTCCGTTTGCTCGAAAATCGACCTGGAAGAGGACATGGTAAAATAGGCAAAAATGGTAAAAATGAGGGAAAGTGGTATTCCGGACCCCCCCCTTTCGTTAAATGTAGACCGCCCGGGGGGGTCCGGAATTTAAATTGGGTCATTGATTTAAATGGCTCGCTCGGGACCGTCCAGATGTGCAAGGTCTTTATTTTAAATTCCGGACCCCCCCCCTCGTTAAATTCCGGAAGGTGGGGGGGGCTCCGGAATTAATTTAGAGCGTTGATTTATTTCATACTATGGTGGATGGGGGGCGCGGGTATGAAATATACGTTGTAGTTATGTGTAGGAGGGAGTTATGGTGGGAAGTGACGTAGGGGATTTGGGGAGTGGAGGGTGAGGTGGGGATGGTGGGGAGTGACGTGAGGGGATGGGACGTGGGGTAGTTTAGTGGGAAGTGACGTGGGAGAGGAGGAGGTGACGTGAGGGAGTGAGGGGGTTAGGGTGGTAGGACTTTAGGATTTTGTTGTGTTTTATTTTTTTAATTTTTTTAAATGTTATGTCATGTTTTTGTTATTATGTGTTTGTTTTTTTATATTATATTTATTTTTATTTTTAATACATTTTATTACTTTTTGGTTTTTTAATGTTTTTTAATATTTTGTGTTTATTTATTCATTTTATTACTTTGTTTATATTTTATTAATTATTTAATGTTTTTGTATATTATTTAATATTTTGTTTTATTAAATAGTTTTATTTAATTAAACTAACCTAGTAATTAACTAATTACTAACCTAGATTCTTCAACTTAATTAATAATTAATTAATGATTAATTAATTATTAAATAGTCATTTATTAATCAATTTTAACCTAGACTAACCTTATTGCTATTCTTTTGTTCATCCTAAGTCCATTTATGTAGGGATGGAAGGCGGGAAAAGTAATCGATGGGGCAACAGGACAAGGGAGTGAGGGCGCAGCGTGGATGAAGAATGTAATAGGATGATAGGGGATTGAGCGACAAGAATGGAGGGAGGAAAGCGGAATCACCTGAGCCATACTTCGTCACCGGGAGAGATGCCAAATCAACAGTCGAAGAATCGATTCGCCTATAATTATAGGACCCAAACACCATCAATGACAACACATCGATCTCTCTTCATCTATGCATCAATCCATCTTTGCATCATATATCAATGACAACACTTGACATCCATTCATTTACACCAGTGACAATAGATACTTCGTCAATATACTATGACAAGACATTGTTCCTTTGACATCAATGACAACATGATCCAACAATATACACCTTTGGAATTGATGGAAATACCAACAGTGATGTCAACAGTAGACACGACATTGCTCTTCATCAATGGTCATCTCAATCACATCAATGTGATTATCTCTCCCCCTTTGACATCAATGGAAAAGGGTCATTCTCTCCTTGGGACTGCTCCCCTTGCCTGGATGCCTTGATCTTCCTTTGAATAATCTCTCCCCTTTTGAACAAGGGATATCACTCTGATGTAATCTTGAATACATATCGCTCATGCTCCCCCTGTGACCATCGCTCCCCCTAGAACCATGCCTTTGTGCTCTTTCTCCAAGTAGAGGGCTCTTTTTCAAGTATTTATCTTTGCATATGATAAATATCTCCTCCTAGAATCATGGGAAGAAGAATGACTCCCCCTATGGGTATGTCTCCCCCTATCTTCTCTGCAATATGAACAATATGCTACCACTGTAATATGCTTATGATGCAAATGCTACTGCTCATCCGAAACATAGATCAATTGCTCAAGAATGATTCTCTCTTCCTAGGACGATCCTTGGACCTGTCCATGCATCAAACCCATGCCATACCATACATCATGAAGCAAAAGATATGTCAACCATGAACAAAACATCAACCAAGTACATCATGTGCCATATTGTGTGTCAACCATGCACAACACTTATGTACATCAACCATGTACATAAATACCATACAATATGTCATTAGATATAATCAATGGAGTGTATCAACCATATGCCAAGAACATGTGCCAACTATGTACCAACAAAATGCCTCTACCAACATGCCAACCATGTTCCTCAAGTAAGTACCATATCACTTATGATATACGTCTACCATGAACCAAGTGCCACAACCATGTACTCAACCCTCAAGCATCATAACAAGTGTCTCAACTATATCATCCCATACATCATGTACCAAGGTATATGCTAAAACAAGTAATACTAATGATGTACTTTATCCAAGTACTATCACCCCCAAACATATGCTATTTATGAGTGCATCAACATTGCACTAAACATGTATCACCACCATTACCAAGCAAGTACATCCACCATGCACCAAACATGATGAACTACAATCAAGATGCGATCTCATACAAGTATGCCATATCAACCATAAACCATGTGCCAATCATACTGCTAGAAAGTGCCTCTATCAGTGTACCAAACATGCATCAACTATATCACTCATCAATGATGTACAATATAACCACCTCATCAACTCATCAACTACATGTCCCAATATGTAGCTCAACCACATGCCAAATGCATGCACCAAGATATCCAACAAATATGCCTCTAACAATACATCATAAGATATATCAATGGAACTCAAATATGCACCATCCATGTACCCCAACAGTTATGCCTTAACCACCATTCACTACAACAAATACTAAGTATCCAAAAATATATGTACTAGAGGTGTACCTCAATAGATCAATGACATCTCTAGCTAGCATCATCATGATATATCTCATAGAAAAGGTGCCATAACTTCACTATCACAACCAACATCGTTCCTCGATAGAAAAATGTTTCAATCCACACTCTAGGGTTAGTACCATGCATCCAAGTGTAACACACCTGACCCCTTAAATACCCTTTTTAGGGATGCGGTATCAGATTTTGCTTTCCTTAACATATCAAACTCTTTGTCTGAGGTCTACATCCTCTTCTACTCTCCCGTAGAGTTCTAACGACTGTTACCAGGCTCAAAACCGAGCTCTGTGTTGCAAGTTATGGCTTCCCGAAGTTATTCGAGACCCCAGAGCTTCCAACACTCCTAAATATATGGTGGAATTCTGTTCAGTAATAATCCGACGACGGATCTCCTTCTACATTAACGCATATGCTTACAGGATAAGTTCGATGCCTTTGGGAGCTCCTATCTCTCGAATTCCCATGAGCCTGCCACATGGCTTTGGCCTTCGAGCCTTTCCATAATGCTACACCCCAACTCTTTCGAAGTCCCAAAGTCCCGAACTTCTGAGGTGCTTCCACGTAGCTCCAGTCTTTGACCCTTTTTGGAGCATACATTCTAACATCCCAAGTCTTCCAAAGTTTCGAACTCCCGAACTTCACCATTCCTAGAGTTAGGCGAACACATATCAAGGGTTGACATGCGGCCTCATCAGAGTGTGACACGTGTCATGTTCCAATAGGCTTATAGGGCCTACAAAAATCACAGATCGAGGTGACACCTGACATGTTGATTGCGGGTCCACATCATCCTGATGACATCATATTTCCATGTCACACCGGACTGACAACCTTTTAACATCCCTCAAATCCCACGGTCGAGATCCGACCACGTAGATCCATAGATCTACGACTCTCATTACTTCAACACTTCGGCCTTCAGAAGGCTTGCATTGCAAATCTCTGGTGACTCCCGGAGTTGTTTAGTGTTGGGTTAACCATTGACTAGATCTAATGGTTAGGAACATTCCTGAGGTATCCACGAATCAACGGTCTGCATTACTTTGTGACTCCGGCCTTCAGAGGTTTTAGCCGCTCCATCATGCATTTCTCCCGAATGTGCGAACTTTGAACTGGCAGATCGGACGATTGACGCTTCTCCCAGATCGATGACCTACGTCTTCTCCGAGCTCCGGGATTCGGAGCTTTCCACGCCTTGAACCACACTTCCTTTCGAAGTTCTGAACTTCGAATTGGAGAAGGAATTTGATCAACGGTCCACGTTTCCTCAACATTGGACGATCGAGATCTACTCTGGCCTTTGGGGACTCTCAACCCAATGCACAACATTCCTCAAATCTCCTGGGGTGCCGAACTCTGAAGCAAAGGATCTGGTGCCATTCATCCCCTAACACCAACGAACAATATTTTCTTCAGCCTTCGGAGCTTATCGACTTACCACACCTTAAATTCCCCGAAGTGCCAAGTCTCCGGACTAAAGAATCTGGTGCCATGCGTCCCCTATATACCGATGGCTGGGATTTATTCTGTCGTTTGAGACTTCAGGAGTCTTCACACTTTTAAGGCTCTCGACCAAGTTCCTTCGGAGTGTCAAACCTCCAGACCCTGAAATCTCCTGCCACGTGGCCTCCACACATGACAACACCATCACTCGACACATGGATCCCCACATGCACTCGACGTGACACACACATTCCCTCGATCGAACGATCGAGAGGGGTCCTGAAGGATCCATAGATCCACGGTCCACATTACTTCATGACTCCAGCCTTCGGGGGTTATGACGTTACAACACCCCTATCCTCCCTAAGCGATCAACACCGAGATGACTACGTTGTAGATCTGATGGTTGGGATAGTTCCTAGGCATCATCAGATCTACGAGCCGGATTAACTTCGGGCTCCGGGACTTTGGACGATCCGTCTCCCTTACGATGATTACCGAAATTCATCGAACTCGTGAAGACTGAAAGAGTCGAGGAGTTAACGCCTTCGCTCCTTCTCCAAATCCAACAGTCATGACAGACCTTGGATCCTCCCAAACGGATCTCATCTTCTAGATGATAGGATCTTTCCTTTCGAGACTTAAATCTTGGTACCCTTCCTGAGCTTCGTCAGATATGAAATACTTAGGCGATGGCACATTCCTTGCGCTCTTTCTCTTGATATTAACAAAATCCTTTTCCAAGAGACTCATAACAGCTGGGAGAGTGGACATGAATATGGGGAACTATGCCCAAGGTCGACGAACTCACATCTCATTTACTTAAACTTGAGCCATTATAGGGCTCGAGCATTTACGTGTACAAACCATATAGTTCCTTACTTGCTTAAATACATAATCAAGCAAAGATGAAGGGACACAGTCTAATCATCAAGCAAACGTGCACATCCCTGAAACATTCATAGGATATCCAACTTTAACTTACAGTTACAGTTCAATTACACAGGGGATGAGAATACTTATCTATTACAGTTGATAGCCGACCAACTAACTGTGGGTGTGCGCCTTTCCACCCAACCATAGGCTTAGAGGAATTCATTCTTAGCACTCTGGCCACCCCCGTGCCATGCCATGATATCACTAGGGAACTTTTGTAGTTTCTTAGAGACTCTCCTTCTCTGTCACAACTCTTGCAATTCCTCAGAGATCCTCTCTCTCTGTCACGACCTCGACGAGGTTTATCAGATTCTTTCTCAGCATCAAGCTCACAGACTTTTGCTCATTCTTCTCTGGAGAGCTTCGCATGTTCTTGTCTCTGTCTCTCTATATTCTTTTCCTTGTCTCTATTTTCTATATATCTTTTCCCAGGATGGTTCTAGACCTATCCTATTCCTTCTGTTAGAAGGGAACTCGAGTCAACCTGGTATGTCAGACCCTGCGGTACTTCAGGCTGACATTCTTCAGTTAGACCATGCTTCCATTCATGGGGGTGGTTGATTACTCAACCACCAATCCTTTTTCATTAACTGATTTCTCTCCTTGGGATCCAGAGAGGCTCATTATCTCAACAAAGGAAATTTGGGTCATTTGAACTAATGAACCCTCTCTACAATCTCCTCACTCTTTCCTCTAGTTATATCATAGCTAGTACTTCAAGGCTTCACCCCCACAGTTAGTTATCGAGAATTCAAACAATAATACATTTACATTGTTCCCATGCCACATCATGGTAATCCTAATTAATGATTAATTACAAGTTGGGGGAAACAGGGGTGTTACACCAAGATAGTCTTTTAACATTCAACCATATGTCACCACCATACATACAACAATTATGTATGCCGACATGTAATCATGAAAACCTGCAACAAACCATGTCAGACCCTGCAATAAACCATGTCAGACCCTGCAATACATAGTTATACCATCACATCAAGCTGCAACTTATTTGCATAGCCTTCTTTCCAAGTCTTTTACCACATGTACGTGGCCTGCTATACAGACAACTCACATATGTACGTGACTGTTACCAATGTAACCAACATACTCTTCAGAAGAAGTCAAGCTTGAGCTTGCCTTAGGGCTGCCATTCTATTCTGGTTGTTCAGTATTCCTTACCCACTTCTGATGGTGTTCCATCTTCTCAGAACTTGAACTCTGAGCTTCCATCTTTTCAAAATCGTCTTCCTTCCTAACTTCATGTGTTCTTCTAGTCATGCTAAATGAAGCACTTCTCATGGATTTTCTTCTTGTGTTCCAACAATCCTGGAATTTGTGGCCAAAGCCACTACAGTTGTAGCATCTCATGGTGTGACAATGAGCAACAATGTGTCCTACTTGATTACATCTCCAACACTTTAGGGTGTTATGAAATCTTTCATTATCTTTCCTTGCATAATATATGCATTCCAAATTTTTGTGACCATATTCATTACATGAGTAACAATGACCATGAAAAACATTTTCATACCTTTGCTTTGGTGTCCATATTGAAGGTGTCTCTCTTTTGAAAAAGATGGCTTCTTGATGTCTTCCTTGCTTTGTTTTTTTGAAAGTTTCCTTCCCTTGTGTAGATGGTTGACTTGCAACATTATTTCCATCTTTTGGGAGTGAGGGACTTACCTCAAGCTTCTTTGAAGTGCTTTTTTCAACATGTGTAGCTTCTTTTTTGTATCCAAGACCCGATTTATCATTTGGTGATCTTTGACTATCCAAGATCTCATTCAATATTGTTGAGCTATTCAAGAATTTGTCTGACTTCTCTACTTTCTTTCTAAGATCAACAACTCCAGCTTCCAACTTATGACATGACTCTTCCTTTTCATTTACTTGATTCTTTAGTAGTTCCTCTACCCTTTTGGCTTCTTCAATTTGGGTCTTGAGATGGATATTAACTTGAAGACTTTTGCTAATCTCATTATCTACCTTCTTATTTTCTTCGATTTCATTCTTTAGTCTTTTGATCTCTTCTTCCTTTTCTTCTAATTGAAACCTTTTACTTCTTGTTCCTTGAGCATTTTCTTTAGTTTCAAAATATGCTTTTGATTCTTTTCAAGAAACCTTTTAGTGTTCTCCGAAAGATAGATATAGTCTATATAACTATGGTCATAGTTGTATTCATATAGACCCCAATCAACTTTCTTTTTAAGTTCTGAGTGATATTAGAAGGTTTAGGTTTTCTGGAGCTTGGCTTTAATGGCGTTTTTTTTTCCGATTATTAATAGGGTTATTTTAGAAATGGATTCTAGGTTTTAAAGGAGCACGTGAACCCTCTGTTCATCTTAGTTCTGATGAGAACTATGGCCATAGGACCGGGCGTCACTAACACTCAGACCTATCAAAACAAACCCTACATTTGGCCAAACCCGAGTGAAAACAAAGATTTGAGCACGAAGCTCGATACAAAGGGTGATTTGACTATTGTGGTTTCCTAACTGGAACTGGAGCTCAACATTTATGGAATATTTATTGCCTAAGCCTTGGAGCATCTACTATGGCTGTCAGATCCCTTCTCGTCATTACCTCTCACTCACTAAAACCCTCCACTTGTGCTCCTTAACTGACATTCCTCCTCCTTAACATATACTCTGCCACTCTTTTGTACTCTACCTGTCTGGCATCTTAACTATATTTCTTACAGACTTGACAATATTGGCATTTACTTAACTCCTACACAAGTTTTTATTCCTTGAAACATGCTCCCCTTTACTATCTGCGTGAGGTGGCATCCATCGGAAAGACCTTCCAGCACCTTCCAATGGAGGCTGAGGTCAATGCACTTATGAGTGCGGCTGACGAAGCCTTATGAAAGAGTGTCAGTATTTTCATACCATCAAATGCTCCTTTTGTTTCTATGTCTTCCCACCATACAATATTTCCAAAGGTGGCAGAACTATCAGCTCCTCCGCAAACTGTTTCACCTTGTTTTCCCACCACTGTAACTCTCCCAACTTCTTCTCCACTACCTAGACTGGTATCTTCCCTTGGATGAGCTGACAAACGACATAGAAAAGGTCTGCTAGAGCAAGCTCATTTTTCTTAGTCGTGGTTACCCAAGCCTTTGAGCACTAATATACTGTGGAAGCCTAATAAGAGAAAACGACGCCTGATCATGGGCTCATATGTGGGTTTAGAGGAAAGCGTCTGATGGACTTGTGGGCAGGTTTACTTATCGTGCTCTTAGCTTTGATTCCTTACAGGAATGGATTTTAGACAACTGGTTACCAATTCTTGGCTACGTGCCAGAGCTCCTTTCTATATCTTTTGGTTGGTTTGTTTTTATTTTTAACACACCAGAGGACTCACAGCTTATACTTTATACTTTCTGGACCGTTGTTGGAAGTATCATGCTTAAAAGGTGGAGGGTTTCTTTTAACCCATCAACGGGCTCCTTCTGGTTTCGACATGTATGGGTTCTTCTACTCGGACTTCCCCTACAATACTGGATCGAGAAGGCACTGGAGGCCATCGATAATGAACTGGGGGGCTTCATTTGTATTGAATCGAAACTCTTAAAGAGATCTAACAGAAGAATGGCGAGGATTATGGTCGAACTGGACATACATGCTAGGCTACCGAATGTCTTAGACATTTTCTGGAGAGGATGCTCGGTGACTCACCAACTGTACTACCTTGGTATTCCTTTTCACTGTTCTTCATGTCATCAAACAGGACATCTCTGGCGTGATTGCACAAGAGCCCCTAAAGAAGAGGAACCAAAAGGATCTTACCTTCGTAAGCTACCTAGGGATGATTCTCTGGGGGTGGACTCCTATACTCATGGATTTAAAGGAAATATGGACGAGGGGATTGAGGACCTGATGCACACTACCGATCTACAACTGATTCCTCCTTCCACGCTCATGGGTAAGCTAAAACAATTATGTCCTCCCTGCCACATATCATTGGTGGGGTCCTCTCCGATTCTTCTATGAATCTGTCCTCCGATCGAGTTAACCTTCCTACTACTCCTCTCTCTTTGAATAACAACAATACAGTTGGGACTACATATCTGTTCTCCTCCCTATAGGAACAGGGTGCTGACAGTATTGGGTTATCCTCCATAGTCCCTCCTACAGTATAATTGCATCTTTCGGTCCCTCTACTTACCTATTTAGGTAAATCTACCACCAACGACTTCAATATTTACCTTCTACTTCCTATCTTGATCTATCTATAGACTCTAATAAAAAGGATTACTCCTGGTCACGTAGCTTAGGACTTGAGACCTCGCCTATAAAACTCGCAGTGCTCGGAGGAAAGCCTGCTCTTTTGTTACTCTATCTATTGTTTCACCTGCTGAATTGACTAACCTTGGGGCGCTTAGAGGCATTAAAGCCCTTGCCAAGTCACGTCCATGATACTCTTGTCCGTAAAAATTTGTGGGGTTGGAGGCACCCTAAAAAAGGCCTCTCTTCAGTGGCTGATTGATACCATACATCCAAGCATTATTTTTCTCTAGGAAACCCTGGTGGACGAACAACGTTCACGTGCTTTTATCAATGGACTAAAGCCTCACTAGTTTGTTAGTGAAGTAAATTCGGTGGGCACTTCGGGTGGTTTGCTTGTGGCTTGGGATCCTGTATTTTTTTTTTATCTAAATCCATTCTTTTGCTGTGGTGGCATCTTATTGACAGGCACCTATTGTGCCAACAAGCGACAGGTCAACCTTCTCAACGTTTATGGACCTTGTTTTGATAAAATTGCTTTCTCGTCAAGGATATCGACATTCGATCTTCTAGCAAAACCTAATCTCATACTTGCGGGGGATTTAAAATTCACCTTATCTCCTTCTGAGATTTGGGGAACGAAAGCCTCCACTGACGCAACGACCTCACAGTTCAGTGATATTTTCCATCAACACAATTTGGTCGATCTCTTACCGGCCGAGGTGGTCCCCACTCGCAAAAATAGAAGATCTGGTACAATGAGTATTTGAAAACGCCTTGATCACTTCTTCTTATTAGATTCACTTCTTCAAAATGCTGACAGATATAGAACTTGGGTCGCATATCCTTACATCTTGGATCATGCCCCCATTATTCTACAACTGGATTCTTACTCTCATCGCTCCTCTTACCCTTTTAAGTTTAACCCTATTTGGTTGGGGAATCCTGAATTTGAGTGACTGGTCTTCGATGTCTGGACCGATCAATCCTTTAAAAATGAGCCAGATGTACAGAGGCGATTAGCTGGAAAGTTAAAATTTTTAAAATCAAAAGTGAAATGTTGGGCCCGATAACAGATATCAAAGACTTTTTAAAGACTGTCACAACTTGAACGTAACATACAAGTTCTGATCTTAGAAATCTCTGATAAAAAGGAAATTGATCATATAAGTCTGCAATAACATTTAAAACTCCTTGAGGCAAAACGAAATAATCTACTATTAATTGAGGAAGCACATTGGCGTCAAAAAAACAGAGCCACCTGGATCAGCTGTGGAGACAACAATACAAATTTTTTTCACAAATTTGCGAGTCATAGAAGGAATCACAAGCATATCTAGGCACTATAATTGGATGGAGTTGTCCCTATTACTAGACAAGAAAATATACTAGATGCGGCACTCAAACATTTCAAAAATTCCTACCGAGATAAAGGTCTTACTAACATTACTGATCAAGCATCTATTACGGGACTATTTCCAAAGATCATTAGTGATCATGAGGCATAACTTATTTTTTCACCTTGCACAAAAGAGGAGATTTGGAAGGCGCTCAACACCTTTAAGAAGGATAAAAGTCCCGGCCCGGATGGTTGGACAGTCGAATTCTATCTCCATTTTTTTGATCTGATCAACGACGATTTTTGGGAACTGGTTGAAAATTCTAGACTCAAAGGAACGGTTTGTCGAGCTCTAAACTCCACTTTTCTGACGTTGATTCCAAAATCAAACAATCCAAACTCTTGCAGTGACTTTAGGCCTATTGCATTGTGCAATCTCTGTTATAAGCTTATTACAAAACTTATGGCCGATAGGATTAAACCGTACATGTCTTTCCTTATCTCGAAGGAACAACTAGGCTTCATCAAAGGTCGACAGATACTTGATGCTATTGGATCGACACAAGAGGTACTACATAGCATAAAACAAAAGAAATTACAAGCTCTGATCTTAAATCTTGATCTTAAAAAAGCATTTGACTGTATCAATTGGGACTATCTCAGAATGATTTTATTGCAATCTGGTTTCGGCTTTCCATTCACAAATTGGATCATGGGGTGCGTGTCTAGTGCGACTATTGTCGTTATGGTTAATGGCGAAACTAAATCCTTCTTTTCAAATGAAAGAGGCATGCGACATGGATGTCCTCTCTCCCCACTCTTATTCATTTTGGCCTTAGAAGGATTGAGTATTATTCTCAAGTTGCGTCAGCGTGATGGGATTATCACTGACATTAAGGTATCAAGATTGGTAAAAGTTATGCATTTATTCTTTGTGGATGACATCATCATATCCACAAAAGTAGACCTAAGAGAATGGAAGGAAATCAAATCAATCATGAACCTCTTCTGTCGAGCTTCAAGATTGCAAATTAATGAGTCAAAATCCACTTTTCACTACTCCAGACTACTGGCGGAAGACATTAAGACTTTTAAATTAATCTTTCCGTTTGGATAGCATGCAATATCTACAGGTTCGAGATATCTTGTTAAGAACCAAATATCAATATAACATAGAAAAACCTTAGCATAAGTACTCAATGCCTTGAAAAAGAGAGAACTTCAAATAATAAGCCTCTTCGAGGGGGCAACCTCCTTATGCCCACATAAATGTACAATTCCAAGATGATTCAAAATGAAAATGTCTCCTTGGTATATATACGAGACTAGGAGGCATAATTACAAATAATGGAATAAAGCCAACATAAATAAAATAACATTAATAATCTAATATGCCCCAATTAAAGGGTAATGAGCCACTATTTAGGGCTTAACATGCCCCTCCCCTTGAGACAAGTGTTTTTCGCAACGCTTGAGTAACTATGGATGCTTCTGTATAAAAGACTCATCTTCCGAAGTGGAATCTTCAGCCTGTAGTTTCCTCCATTTAATGAGATATTCTGAAATGGATCTATTCCTCAGCTAGTGAATTCTTGTGTCAGTGATGGCTTCAGGCTCCAATATGATTTCTCCTTCCTCGTCAAGTTCTGGCAAATATAGTTTGAACTGGGATCTTGTCACCTATAACCTTCTTTAAGCATGAAACATGGAAAACTAGGTGTACTCGTGAAGATGAAGACAACTCCAATTTGTATGCCATAGTACCAATCTTTTGAAATACCTTATAAGGTCAATAGTACTTTGGTGATAATTTATTATCCTTCTTGGATTGCTTGAGGGACATCTGTTTGTATGGTTGTAGTCTTAAAAACACCCAATCTCCTACTTCAAAACTTCTTTCACTACGATGTTGATCTGATTGTTGTTTCATGCGATTATGTGCCATGGTTAGGTTGTCCTTTAATATCTGGAGAACTTGTTGTTGATGCTCGATGTGATCTTCCACTGCTTGAACCTTAGATTTTTCTTTTAGAGAAGAAGTGATGGAAAGAGGGTGGTATCCATAGAGTGCTATAAATGGTG
>JZKD02S2013722.1:0-16116 GCA_000966675.3 Picea glauca
ATGGAACCATCTCGAGGTTCCAGGTGGACTCGGTTTCCATTTCAACATCCCATTCAACATAATTTAACCAAATTTTAAATATAATAGTGAAACATTGCCTAGAAAATGGGTATTTTCTAGGTGTTCACTTCCAGGCCATTTTCAAAGGCCTAAATGACATTTTTGAGAAGTCCAATTCGTATAAAACTATATGTACTTCTAGGACATATATTTTTTGCATCTAAAATAATAAATATTGGAGATATATTTCTAACAGTGTAAATCGTTCATAAAATAGAGTTAATATGAGGGAGTTACAGGCCAAACAATAGAGGGTAAAATTTTGGGTACCAATTCACTCTGGGGGCCACAAATTCCTTCTCTGTAATTGGATTGGGGAAAAATAATAGTATATGGAAATATATTGAACCATAGAATACATCCATGGAGTCAAAACATAAATCTGGGCATCTAAAAATGTACAGGGAGGCATAGAAGGAACTTGTAGCATTCATGGCTAAAAATACAAATTAGCCTAAAACTTCAATAGGTTGTATCTAGCAGGCTGGAACCCAAATGAAGGTGAAAATTGGATATATTGTCAAAAATATAATTATGAAGGATAGGGTGCAAGGATGCACGGGTGCAACTAAAAACTGCACCTAGTTGAAGGGTGAGCAGAATGAGAAAATGGGTAATAAACATATGGCCATAACTTTTTGTTCACGACTTAAAATTGGGAAAGGAAGCAGTTGTTGGAAAGATACTAGATATAATCCACACATAAATTTGAATTGGTAAGTTAGATTCACAAGGAATCAGAAGAAATAATTCTGATGCACTTATGGAACAAAATAGTGCATAGTTTTCATGAATTTATTAAATTGTTTAGTCTAAAAAATCATATTGCCTACACATTTTGCAGAGTTACAAGAAAATATATGAGAACATGATGATCACATATATAAGGGGAATGGAATAAGAACAAAGGACTTTCATCCATGAATATGAATTCAGGGGGTTGTATGTCATCATGGGTAATGTAGAGAGGAATTCAAATGGACATGGAGAAGGAAAGGAGGAAAGCATGAACTTAGTAGAGACCATAAAAATTTTGTAAAAGGATATAAAAATTTATAAAGTTGATAATGATAGGCTTATGAAAGACAAGGAGAAGAAAGACAACTTCAACATCAAGTTGCTACAGATCTTGGAAGGATTATAGAATAATATGGATAAGGAGACATAATCAAGCAAATCCAGGAGTCACAAGTCTCATGATAAAATAAGAGAGACAAGAAGTGTTGATATGCATCATCATCACTTACCAAGGCATTCATCTGGGAGAGAACACAATAGTTCAAGTCCACATCCTGTTAGAAAGTATAAGAGGAGGTTTGGGGTGGATTAGCTACAAGGAGAAATGAATAAGATCAAGCCTCCTATCGTTGATGGTGAGCACAAGAAGGGTGAGGATGCAGAGACATGGCTATTGGGAATGAGGAAGTACTTCCAGTTACATAATTACTCTTCACAAGAAAAAGGGAGAATTTCCATTTACCAAGTCAAGGGAAAAGCATCAATGTGGTGGGACCTGTTTGTGCAAGTATAACACATTGATGAGAAGATGGTTACTTGGAGGGAGTTGAAAAGGTATTTTCATAATAAATACTTAACCAAACGTTACTATGATAAGAAAATGAAGGAGTTATTTGAAATTAAGATTAGGAGTATGACTATATATGAGCATGAAAATATATTATTAGAGCTATTGAAATGTGGTGCTTTTATCAAGGATGAACATGTTAACATTCAAAGTTACCTAAGTGGGCTACCATCATTTATCAGTGATAAGTTACAGTATGATGATCTCGAGACATTGGAGAAAACCATAAGGAGAGTTAAATGCCTCTATGATCAGAATAGAGGAATACCAACCTTCCAAAAATCTTGGGAAGACAAGAAGAAAGGAAATATAGAGCAGAGGAAGAAGGGGACCAAGTCACCATTCTTTCGAAATACTTCTCAAGGATAGACAACTCCCAAGGAGCCCAGAATGACAGAAATAGTGGGGAAAATACCAAGGAAGCAACCAATGAAGTGTTGGGGTTGTGAGGGAGACCATATCTATAGAGATTTCCCTCACAGAGGTGAAAAAGTGAATACCTTTCACAATGTACAACAAGATGATACAATGGAGGACATGGGAATAAATGTAGCTAGTATCTACACAACCCAGGATAACAAGCAAGTTGATTTACAGTCTCATATGATTGAAGTGGAAGGCAAGATAAAAAATTAACCCATTGTTATTTCAATTGATTCATAAGATAGTCATAGTTGTCTAGATCCTAATATGGTGGACAGATTTAAATTTCCAAGAAGTAAGCTTGGGAAACCTTGGATGTTGCATCTAGCTACGGGAGCTAAAAGGAAAATTAATGAGATGGTTAAGTCAAGTCCAATGGACATGAATGGGTTGAGCAAAAGGGAAGATTTGAATATCATACCTTTGGGATCCTATGATTGCCTCATTGGTATGGACTAGTTGGACAAGCATCATGACTATTATAATAAGGAATTTACTTGCTTGGACAAGGAAGGGAACTTGAGGAAAATTTAGGTTATTCCCAGGGCAGTAAAAATCAAGGAAGTTTTATCCTTGTAGCTCAAGAAAAGATTTTTGAAAATGCTTCCAACTATTTGCGGCACATATAGAAGAGACACCTAAGGATAAAGTGTCAAATATTGAAGACTATGTAGTCCTAAAAGAGTTTGGAGTTGTATTTAGAGAAATATTAGGGTTTCCACCCTAGAGAGATATTGATTTCTCCATCAACCTGATGCCTGGAGCAACCCAGTATCAAAGACTCCTTATAGGATGAGTACACCAGAACCGAAGGAATTGAAAATGCAACTTGAAGGGCTTATGAAGAAGGGTTATATATGCCCAAGTGTGTCACCTTGGGGTGCCCCAGTATTATTTGTGAAGAAAAAGGATGGAACCTTGAGGCTTTGCATTAATTTCTGGTAGTTGAATAAGGTGACAATGAAGAACAAGTATTATTTGCCAAGGATAGATGACCTCTTTGATAAGTTGAAAGATGCAAAAATATTCTCCAAGATTGACCTTAGGTTAGGCTATCATCGGGTGAGAATTAAAGAAGAATGCATCAACAAGATAACCTTCAGAATGAGGTATGTCTATTATGATTTCAGAGGGGTGTCATTTGGGTTGTCAAAAACATCATCTATATTCATGTGTTTAATGAATGGTATTTTTAGAGATTACTTAGATAAGTTTTTCATTTTATTTTTGGATGACATACTTATTTACTCTAAATATGAAGAGGATCATGATAAGAACTTGAGGAAGGTGCTACAAGTCTTGAGGGAGCATTAGTTGTATGGAAAGTCGAGGAAGTGCTCATTTGAGTGAACTTTTGATTGTGAAATAAGTTTCCAACACTTGAAGAGTTTGTTGACAAATGCAACAATTTTGAGAATTGTTGATCCTAATGAATATTTTGTTGTGCATTGATGCATGCAAATAAGGGCCTCATGGAGTCCTTAATCAGAATGGGCATGTGGTATGCTAAAAAACAAGGAAATTAAAAGAGAATGAAAGGAATTATGCTACTCATGATTTAGAAATGGAAGCCACAGTACATGCCTTGAAGATGTGGAGGAACTACCTCATGGGCAGAAGATTGATTTGAGGACATACCACACTGGTCTGAAATATTTGTTTGGACAACCAACTTTAAATTCTAGGTAAAGAAGATGGTTGAAATTTCTTAGTGAGTATGACTTTGATATAAATCATATCAAAGGTAAAGAGAACAAGGTGGATGATTCACTCAGTAGGAGAGTGCATGAGATTCATGCTACAACCATTAGCATGGTATAAATCATATTTGAAAGATAGAATTTTAGAGGTTGAAAAATCATATCAGTAGTACATGTAAATAAAGAAAAAAATTACAGCAAGGTAAATTGCAGTAGAAATTTGAAGATTATGAGATGAGAGAGGATGAAATCCTTATGTACAGGGGCATATTTTATGTGCCTAATTTTCAGGAGTTGAAAATTTTGGTGTTAAAAGAAATGCATAATGTGCCTTATGTTGGGCACCTAGGTTACCAAAAAATTGTTGCAACTGTCAAGAGCCAATATTATTGGCCATGTAGGAAGAAAGAAGTGGCTGATTGTATAGCCATATGTTTGGAATGTCAAAAGGTCAAGTTTGAGCACATACAACCAGTTGGTTTTCTACAACCATCACCCATTCCTGAGTGGAAATCGGAAGTTCTAACAATGGATTTCATCATTAAGTTGCTCATAACTACCAAGTAACATGATTCCATCATGGTGGTGGTGGATAAGCTTACTAAGGCTGCCCATTTTATTCTAGTAAATCCAACTCACATGGAAGCCAAAATAGCATATATCTACATGAGAGAAATTTCCAGGCTACATGGTGTGCCTAAGATAATTGTGTTTGAAACACATCCCAAGTTTACATCAAAATTTTGGAATGGATTATTAAAAATATTTGGACCAAATCTGAACTTTAGCACAACATATCATCCAGAGTTAGATGGGAAAACAAATATGGTCAATCAAGTGATAGAGGATATTCTAAGAGTGTATGTAATGGAAAACCAATCAAAATGGGAATTTATCTAAATCTAGTTGAATTTGCCTATAATAATGGGTATCATCCATCTTTGAAGATGATCCCATTTAAGGCACTATATGGCAGAAAATGCAATACATTGGTGAGTTGCAACAACCTAGTAGACAGAGCAGTGGTTGGGCTAGAATTGCTCAGGGAAATGGAGGAACATATGGTGAAAATAAAACAGAACTTAAAGGCTTCCCAAGACAGGTAGAAAAAGGCAAAACTCATAGAGAGTTTAAAGTGGGTGACTTTGTTCTTGAAAGTAAAGGCCAAGTGAAGTTCCCTTAATTTGGGAAATTTTTCAAAGTTGGCAGCACGTTATTGTGGGTCGTTTGAAATCCTAGAGAGGATTGGTCATGTTCCATATATGCTTGCACTACCTGCATCCATGTGTATTCATAATGCATTCCAAAGTGTCTTTTCTTAAAAAGTATGTACCTGATGTTAATCATGTCATTTATTGAAATGTGATTCAGGTGGAGCAAGAAGGCGATTTTCAAGTGAAACTAGTTTGTATATTGGACTGGAAGATCAAGCAGCTCCAGAATCAATCCATAGGGCTAGTAAAGATCTAATGGATCTGGTACAGTCCTAAGGATGTAACTTGGGAGTAGGAGGATGCCATGCGGGCATAATACCCATATTTTTTTAATTCTTTTGAAGTTTTGATTGTACATGTGTACATAATCCATTGATCACCGTGCATAAATAAGGGGGAAGGGAATGTAATACCCTTAGGCTGAACCCCGATTGTAATGTAAATGTAAATGTACATATAGGCTGGTGATCCAGGACATTTTGGGCAAGAGTGTCTTTGTATATAGGTATTTTGAGGCCAAAGTTCTTGTGTGGTTATTAGGTTGGAGATCTAGAACTTAAAAGGCCAGTGAACCTATCTTTGTATTATGTAATCATAGTCATATATTAATGAAAATGCATCACTCCTATATACCAACCAGACAAAAAGAGTATGGGGTTAGGGATGCTACAATAATGGGGAAAATTCTACTGGAGTTTTTTACTAGTATATCTTCTTAAAAAAATTGTGACTAAGTTCATCTTGTGATTCCTTTAATCAATAAAACCCAAAATTAGTCACCAGAGTCCTGGTTAGATGTTAAAGAGGGGTTGTTTCATATCCTCACCCAAGGTTCAAATCCACCAGAATCATGTTCACCCCTCCTGGGCTATCTCACCCATGGAATTAGGTCATTGTGCTTGTATAAGAAAGGTGTTCCTTATAGATGGGGCCAAGTGAAATTCCTAGGAAAATTTGCTAGAATATAAACCCCCTAGTTGTGGAATCTGAGTTGAAGTGATTTCTAGCAAGGAGAATGTTTAATATTATTTTTGTAATCCAACTACAATTCATTGTAATATTCCCATAATGGGGTAGGGCGTGCTTTTTGGGAAAAAAATCCAAAAGCATCATTAAAAATATTTGAGCTAATGACACATTATTTCACAGGTAAGGTTGACAGAGTGTTAAGCCATCAAACAAGGCTCCACTTTCACCATGATCTACCAAATTCACATGACCTAGAGTTTGGAACAAATAAACAAACCCAAAGTGAAGATCCAAATTGGGGACTTGGAAAAAATTGATAAGAAATCTGCTTGTTATAAAAAATGTAAGCTGGTGTTTTATGTACATTTAACATCCCATAACTTGGGACTACACCCCCACCATGTTCTTCAAGCATGATGATAAGGATTATGATTTCAATGCCTCTCCTTTCTAGAAAATGAGGTGTAGGATGAACTTCGGTAATCTTCATCTATAATGAAAGTCTAACAATTACACAATCAAAACTAGAGCTAGATTTTAGTGATACATGCTTTCCTAAAACCAATGTGTAGTGATTGCATACATACTTCTAGAAAATTAAGGAGGCCACTAGTAACCCTAGTTCCCTTCTAATCCAATTACATGAAATCCAATTATTATAAATCATCCTAAATGTAACTAAAGTCAAAGTCTACCTAAGTGGTTCCTAAATGCACGAAAAATAAAATAAGTGAAAGAAGGGACAAGCTATAACAAGAAAACAACCATAGCACATATGCCCTCTTCAAGGGAAATGGAATCAATGAAAAAATAATTTCCTTGTGTCATTAGTAGCTTAGTGTCCTCTTTGGACCCTCTACATGCCTTTACACATGCCCTTGCTTATCCAAAAAAAAATCAAACCACATATCCATCTCCCTCTAAAACAATTACTCTGATAGATTATACAATATTGATGATGAATGGAATATATAAGTAATCTTCCATAAATTTAATTGAAAGAAAAAATATGAAATTAGTCAAGAATATGACCATAAATATATGTTTAACTAGCTATGAAAAAGAAAGTGTACTTGATTTTGTGAATCTTGTGTCACCTAAGAGTAAATATCCAAGTGATATAAGGTCAAGTATGAGAAAAATGTATGCATGAGATACACACCAATTGCATAGAAAATATCTTATGCAAAGGCACAAAGTTATGCACAAGGACCATCATAGAAGTGTGATTTGTTCTTAATAGGACAATAGTTAAATAGTTACATAAAAACAAGAAAGTCATTCGTCGTGAAATCAATTCATCAACTTTAGCTATCAAATATGGTAAAAATAAGGGGATAGATGAAAATGACTTCATAGATGGTATTTGACTACTGAATATGGTAAGAATAAAGATATATCTAAAAATGACCGCACAGATGGTAGAGCTGCTAAAATTTTAAAAACAAATGACAATTTAATTGAGATTTCCATGGTAGAGGACAACCATGATGGGGTGAGACACTCATTTATCATGGAATCAAATCATCCTCTTTATCTACCAAATATGCTCATAATAAAGAGATATATGAATATGACTTTGTAGATGGTAGAGGTGATAAAATTTGCATAAGAAATAACAATTTAGTTGAAATTTCAATGGGTGAGGATGGTCATGATAGGGGGAGTTGTTCCAACAAGAACATAATACTAGGAAAATTACTCCAAACACTTTGATAGGAATACTTGCAAGTTCCAAACCCACAAATACATATAATGTTCCTTTGTGTGGTGGTATTCAATAACTTCAATAATGACTCTTGCAAGGGTACCACGGTTTTAGTAACTTGGTGAGTTTATGCCAGAGTGACTTATGTTTTCATATTGAAGTGTGGTTAAGGGGAAACAAATGATGAATACAAATTACCAGAATTAGCTTCATAATTTTTCTAATAAGTTGTAATCTACGGAATAATGGCATATTATCATTGAGATGGAAAACATTTATAAAGGCCCACTACTTGTTGGCACTATCATCTCTCTTGAGATGATTCCACCCAAATTTGATAGCAATGGTGCAGAAGATCATTAGGGATATATTTGTGCAAAGTTGTTGCTAGCTGCAAAAAATCTATCCTTAAAGGCTCATCATACTCTGTACTTATCCTTTCAAGTGGATCCAACAACTTTTCAACAATATTTTTTGTAATCATTTCAAAAAAATAAGAATCAAGAAGAAGAAATTCAAAATACATTTCTTGCATTATGCACTGCTATGAGTTGAGAACAAAAGTATTTCATATATATATAAATAATCCATTATATTTTCATCTTAAGGGTGTTATTATGCCTATCTGTTTTAAATTATTCTTAGCACTAATCATTAAAATATTCATCAATGATCCAATTGCAACTTTTTGAGTGGGAAACTTCCAATCATTGCTCTTGATATCTCAAGCAGAATTAAAATGTGTGCTTAGGCACATGGTGCACAAAAACATATGGTCTCCATGATACAAGCAATGCCTTTGGCCAAAGCTATAATAGCATTGAAGCAACATAAAAATAGTGACTATCAAGATCGCCTATCCATGAAATAGTTGTTTTGACCCATGTGCTCTAATTGAAAGACTCAATCAAGAGGAAACGACATTTGAAGGATCGTAGAAAAAAAAGAGAATAACACCTTTCAGTTAAACAAAAAGGGAGTGCACAAAGGAGATGATTTTTTTCTTACATAATATGTTACACAACAAGCAAGACTACCAACCTCTAGAAACAATGACAAATATTATATTTTAAGAAAACCCAACTGATAGAGATTAACAAACAGTTCTATATTAGTTTTCTCTTTCCCCCATGTCAAATCCTGCCCCAGAGAATTATTGTATACATACAAGAGGAGAATAGATGCACCATTGTGTGCACAACAAAGGCCAACAATTTTCATTGATTTTGATAGAAACTCAATAGAAGACCTCTAATCTATCAAACTAGTAGTTTTGTTGAATCTTGAAGCTTACACCACTAGAAACAGAACCTCAAGGATTGGTATCCACATTCAATAATACAAAGAATAAATATTCCTCTTAGGTGACCATAACCAAATACCATTCTAGATAGTTTTTTGAGAGTTTTTTTGAAATCAGTCATAATGAATTTTCAAAGCAGTTGAGAACCTTGGTAATTTGTAGTCCAATGGGAAATACACAAACACTAACAATTGTTGTTAAAAATAAGCAAGGGAAGATGGATAGGATTATCAATACAAATGTAATCCTTTCATGTCACCCATGAAGCTCCATATTTTGTAGACTCAAGCAACATTTGAAAAGCCAACAAGATTTTTGGCTTTCCCTCTTGAGAATGTATAAAGAGAAAATGGAGGTGGTATTATTGTTTTGGGTAGAGGTTTAGTTGCGTATTTTCAATTTTGTAAACCAAAGAGGAAACAATTCATGATTTTTTTGACAGATCTAGATTAAATAGTATTTCCTTTGTTATTCAGGGTCCAAATGTGTTTATATCAGATTTCATGATTTTTTCTCAACAATGTTTCTTGCTCAAGGGATTTAACCACTTTAGATCACAATTTGGTGTTAGGACATAATAAAGATGAAATTATTAGGTGTGTCGACAATAATGAAGGTTAGTTTGAAAGTTACTTACGCCTACTCCTCTGATGGGACTAATTTCTAGTGCCCCCACCAACTTTTGTCAAGTTGGTGCTAAATTATGCTTCTAAACCTCACTTCACCTGTAATTGTTAAGATTAATAAGTTAAGGTGTTAATTTATTTTTTAAACCATTTTCTTTTCTCATTAGCTTGGGTCACAACAAAATTAAAAGGACACAAGAAAACCAAAATGAAAATAAGACCATTGTAAAATTATATGAGGCCAACAAAAGACAAAAAACCTCATTAACTTAAAATAGCCTCATCTGGCAAGGTACATGGATAAGTCAAACAACACAAAAGAACAAGAGCATTGTCTCTATTTAACAAGCATTTGGATGGCAGCTTAGGCAACTTTTCTATGGTAATCATATGAATAATTAATTAAAGGGAATCCAAAACAATATAATTAATAAAACACTTTTAAAACACGGATTTTTAGAAGACACCTATAGTACCAATTCAGTGGTTCTGCTCACAAAATATTCATGAATAAGATACAAAAAGAGGTGTTCCTTTTACTTGAGAAGAAATTGATGATATGGAATGGAAAAATGGTCTGGAAGGACCCACAATTTGCTATAGGAAAGTGTTGAAGATGATTGTGTCAGCCAAGAGTAAGCAGTGAAGTGCAGAATGCTAGTGCTGATCAATTTTGAAAATCGTTTGAACCACCAATCAATAATGGTGTTCTTGCAAAGAGGATTCGAATTTCCTATTAGGGTTTGGATTTTCAAATCTGGGCCTTTGAACCAAATGACTAGCCTAGCCTCTATATATATCTTTCCCTTCAATTCATAGGGCCTCCCCTATAGATATTTGAGTTGGATAGACATATATCAAGGTTCCAATTGGATATATATCTTAGCCTAGCCTAGAGTTTCGATCTAATCTATATTATTCCCTCTCCTCCCCCTTGGCCTCCTAAGATAGAGAAATTTATATAGCTCACTACATGGGTCTACCCTCGTTGTCTTGTTGCAATACCTAAGGGAGTTATATATTGCATGGCATGGCAGTTGGGATTAGATCAAATTTCCTAAACCATTATGGAAAATGAAAATAAAGAAGGAAAAAACCAAAATGATTCTTCTCTTCCCACCCCAATTGTTGAACTATAATTGAGGTGCTCCTAATTGAAGGATCAATTTGAAATACATCGTATCTCAAACCTATACCCATCGATGTTGAACCATCGTATATATATGAAACCTAATCTATGATGGCCACAACATGTGTATTTGCATGGGTAGTAACATAGATTGCAAGAATTTTCTGATAAGGTTTTGTATCCCACCATGGAAGAACTAGGGCAGGTTGAAAAATGAGGCGAGTTTGAAATTTATGAATTTTTATATTTCCATGTACCCTCTCTCCCTCTCTAGCATGCAGCCCACCCCCAATACCTATATTGGTCCCTAACATTGAGAAACCCCCTCCACCCCTTAATACCCATCAATATATTACCTTAAATTTTAACCTTTATTTATACCCTCTTTATGAATGGACGTGTTAAGGTATTGTCTACTTAGCGAAGCCCCCATGTGTGACTCATGGACTGGGGGAGTCATCTCTATGTGCAAGCATATGAGTGCAAGAAAAAATAATTCTTTGCTATGACTTAGCTGCTTGTATCTAAAATTACTCAAGCAAGGAAGCCACTTATATTATCAGAGTTCACAATGGAATTAGGGTATAGGTACAAAGAATTCAAGGGACGAGATAATCAATGTTATTCAATGGAAGTGGCCAATAAGGGCGTATTTAATGGAAATGCATAATGGCCAAGTGAAACTTGGCTGGAAAGGGTTGATATCATGAAACAGTGGTGCACAGATGAGAAGAACGGTAGTGAACAAGATAGTGAGGATCTATAGGAATTCAAGGACAACCATATACAACAACAAAAATAAATAAATAAAGTTGAAATAATTATGCATTGGAGTGAATAATGGAAATGATGCATGTTGTATATAATAAAGATAGAATGCATGTGCATGAAGTAGGCATGATGAGATTGAATTCTTAATGCATATTGATTTGCATTTGTGAATGTGTACATGATTGAACATATTTGTGGAACGCACAGTAGACTAAGAGTAGTCTATTGTTATGTGTGAAATAATGATTTCATGATAATTGAATAAGACTAATGATGGATTGTGTAAACAGAAAAAATGTTTATAGCATGGCTGAGAAAGATGTTGATGTGGCAATTGTTGTATGTGAAGTCCATATGTATGAAAAAAATGAGGATGGTAATATGTTGATCAAGAGGTTGATAAATAAATCTTGTGAGCTTCTACAAAATACTAGTTGATCAAGTAGCATTAAGTAATTTGATAAAATCCATGCAGGTATGCATTCGGTTTCTTATGATGCATAATTTTGAAGGGAATTGAGGTAAGAATTCCCGCAACTAATTTTTTCAATATTTGAAATAGATGAAAAGGAAAAGGGCCTTGAAGGTGAAAAATTATTTAGTGTCTAAATGCAATTATGTGAAATTTAATTGCATATTATGATATGTTGGTTATGATATCGTAACCAGCTCAAGTCAGGAGACATACTCATGTTGTAGCAATGAATGCCATTAGAGATGACCATGTGTGAGGAAATGTTGAGTTTATAAATGGAAAGGATATAACACTATACAAGTGTGTAATGGTCTTCCCCTATATAACCAATGTTTGGACTGAAACCTCTTTGTCAACATGGGAGAGCACTAAGCGAATTATATTCCTAGTGTGATGTATGGGTTGAAAATGAAGATATCCAAATGATCGGATAGGAAAATGGGAAAGAGTTTGAATGATGAATTGAGGCATTAGCTAGACCTTCCAACTCACCATGGTGGAAGAAATGACATGGACATATGGTATTCTGAAGTCAATGTAGAGATGCATTGTGTAGATGTGGACATGGGTATTAACACATTGGCTTTATTTATTGGTAAAGTTTGATTGAATTATGAAAATCTTGGTATGTTGATAATGCATGTATAGTGAAAGATAGTTTCATTCCAAATAATATGATTAACAATTGAATTCCATTTTTTTAATGAATAATGGTTGGAAATGATTGAATTGTTGATAAGATACAATTTTGGAGATCAATCCATGAGTTGTTATAAATGTGCATGAATACTAACAATTTGTTTGGTTGCATGAAAATTGAGAAAATGTAGGAAAAATAATCTTGGATATGGAAATGGTGTAAGCCCAGAAGAATATTCATGCATGCTACTACAAGAGCCAAACAATTTTGAGCAGAAAACTCATGCTTGGGAAATTTTGTGTTCTTATATAAAACACATTTGAAAAACAATAAGTGAAAATGTTGTGATTGTTGGAAATTGTGGTCATTGATGTCAAAGGATGTCATTGATGTCACTAGTGATGTATTATGATGATGAGTGCCTCCCTGTAAAAATGAAGGAAGGTAGACTATGTCTCCCTTTAAAAATGAAGGCAGGTAGATTGTGAACAAACAATCTAGAAATGACCTTGCAAATGACATGTCCAAGAATCAAACCAAACAAACAAAGGAAGCATCTAGAATATGAGTCAAACAAGAATAAGGAGGAGAGAATTTCCTTGTACATCAATGGGGCTATGTAAATATTGTGCATTGTTGAACTCCTGATAGAGTTCTATGTGCTTACCTTGTGAATGAAGGCAAGAAGGAACAAGATCAAAGAAGTGTTAGAGTCCCGAAATGGCTAAGTCCTAAATCAGATGAATACCATGAAGAAAACCTTGTGTTTGAGTCGGAGGAAATGGAAGAGTTGTTTAAGCATAACAAACAAATCTGGACCATTGTTCAGATGGCAAGGTGTCGGCACCCAAAGTTATGGGTCTATTTTTATGTGCACACAAAAATGAAAATTGTGTGTGCTCATCCAGTAGTTCTGTGAGTGCCTAAGGAGATGCATAAAAGAATGCCATAGTGTGCACATCATAAAAGGTTTTATTAAGTAATGCACCAATTCTAAAGGCAGTCAAGGATGCGTCAATCTCATTTTTGCCAATTGCAGTGGAAATCAAGAAGATGCTCACTGGAAGAAAGAAAGGAATCATCAGGATATCTCTCAGAATGATTTCTATCAGCAACAGATGAAGATATGGGGTGAATAGAAGATGAGTTATCCAGGAAGTTAAGATTTCCCCTAATGCAAAGAATCTACGTGGATCCTTGGAAGGTACCAGAAGCGTGTGAGGTCGTTAGATTAGACAAGCAAGTGGAGAAGAATAGGGAAGGATAGCGCTCCCCAGTAGAAAAATATATAAAATACAACTCTCAGCTCAAAAAATAGGCTAGTTAATTTCAAAAATCATCAGTCCCAAAGCTCTGAGTTGGCCTATTGAAATCTTGTGTTATATGGAGAATTCTCGTGTGTTGTGTATCTGTCCGAATCTTAAATCTTAGTGCAAGGTGCATATTGTTGTATTCCCATTGTTTATATAGTAATGACATGAATTCTTATGTTGGGAAAATCAATTCTTCAGCATAATGTATATCTCTATATGATGGAATACATCCAGTAATAAAGATATGACAATTTTGTTCTATTTTGTTTTTTTTATGAATGAGTAACACATGTGCGTGTATTGTTTTAATTATTAGTCCTGGTTAGATTATCATATATGAATTACATGGATACCATTTGTAGTACTATTAGTTATGTTTGATCCTCCATCCCCGACACAACACCTTATGGTATCTATGATCCTCTCTGCATCTCAGGTAAGACCTTCCTCAACCTCAATTGAGGATTGATATATTGTTGCTTATGGGTTTTTGTTGGACACGGTCTAGACAAACCCTGGGTCTCAAACCCCTCAGTGTTAAGAAGGTCAGTGCATGTGAAAACATGTACTAAAACAACAACACTACCTGGCGCCAACAAATGATTCTGTTGTCGAGACCTGAAGTCTTATTGAGATTGATGGAGGAAAAATGAATTGTGGTGGCATCCATCTAATGAAGATATTCAATACTAGATAGAAGTGAAGGAGGATGATTTTTCCCTATGAGATATGAAAGGATTGCAGTTACTCTGATCTACATGAATTTTTTTTCATAGAATTTGCATGTTTTTGGCATGAATGGTTAAAAAGACAAGTGGAAATCAATTCGACGATGTTACCATTGAAGCCAATGGTATGGGATCAAGCCAATATTGACAGTATAAATAAATTCGATAACAAGTGGACTTGGGCCATTGATTTTTTGTTTTCTCGTAAAGGAAGGCTACATTGTTGGGTTTTCCATAGACTATAGTGATTCTTTTAGTGAGGCTGAAAGAAAGTTTGAAGAAGGTCCAAGAAAGAGAATGTTAGAAGAGATCCCACTTTGGATCAAGATGTTTTTCATAGAAAAAAGTATGATGTGCATGGATCCTGATAGAATGGATGAGTAAACCCCCTAGCGTTGGGGGGGTTTCTAGAAAAGGTGGGGGGAAAAGAGCCATAGTATGGATCCAGTGAGGAGGATCCAATAAGTTGTTGAGATGAGGTGAGGACTGGAATGGACCGAGAAGAGTGAAGGAGAAAAAAAGCTGAGAGATATGCAAGAAGACCTGATTTGAGGGAGAAAGCTGAGCATAAAAATAGAGAAGAGTTAGCCAAGCGTGCACAACAAGGTGTCGGGCCCAGAATGAATAGGAAGCTCACACCAGGCAATGTTGTGGGAGAGGATGTTGTGCTAGAGTGAAGCACAGGTGAGGATAGGGCTACGAAGAGGCTTGGAATCAAATATACCAATAGTGATATTAGTGGTAGTGAAGGCTTAGGTGATGAAGCCCATACCCTTTGGTTGTTGCGGTATGTTACAACCTTGAGAAGAGGAAGAGTGCACTTGTGTGGTGCGTGGGCACAAATTTGTAGTGTGCCAGTGGACTCAGAAGAGGAAGAATCACACACTGACATGAAGAGAAGTTATAGTGTAGTACAGTGGGGCACCAATCAGATGAAATTTTGTCTCTTGACATAGTGGTAGTACGTTGAGCAGCCCAATGGGTGATGCATGGAGAAGTCATGTGTCGAGTGGAGAAATCGAACCTGTGCAAGGTGGCAATGTGCATATCAAAAAAAAAAAATGAATCTCATGGTGGTAGTTCACAAATCAACCCGGAGGCATTGCACATTGGTGGCACACAGTCATATCATGAGGAGAAGGCACAGAATATGGATGCACCATACATGAAGGAAGATCGAGGCTCCCCTATTAGTGGGAGAGACGAACTAGTAATGTTGTATTTTCTTACGTGATTGCAACCAGATGGTTCTTTGGGTCACTTCACAAGAATTTTCAGGAGAATATGGTCTTACCACTGATCCAAAAAGGATCCATATAAGGCTAAGAACAACTTAGAACTCACTGAGGCAACTCAAGATGCTCAGAATAACTCCAGTAGAAAGAGAAAAGGAAAGAAATCAAAGCTCCCAAAACTCAGTGAAAATGGCATGATCATGAAGAGAACGTCACAATATTTCTAATGGCACAAAT